>OFHU01002692.1:600000-790971 GCA_900245905.1 Lacerta viridis
GGGCGTAAAGCCCCTACAGCAGGGAGTGCACTTCATACAGGAGCCGCACACCCTTCCCTAAAGAAAACCACCCTTTTCTTTCTTTCTTTCTTTCTACTCCCGCTCAGCCCCCACTCCAAAACCAATGCCTCCTGGTGCGGGACCCTAAAACGTAACCCTGTGCAATTGCAGGAGGCGACCCCCCTCAAAGGCCACTGGCCCTGCCCCAAATCAAAGGGTCCCCACCAACCCCTCCCCTTCCTTCGCGCCTTGCTTCACCCCAGTCCCAACGCAAGAGCTAAAAGAGCCCCCAAACCTCAAGTTATATAGTCCACCCGCAAACCCCAATTACCAGGAGACTAACCCCCTCCCATTTTTTTTTAAAAAAGGTCGCTGGGATACTCTTAAGGAGCCCCCCCCCCATATGAAAAAGGGACACCAGGCCTCACCCTGTCCCAATGGGCTCCCCGCTCCCCCCCCCAACCACCACACACACTGTGTAACCAAAAGGAGACCCAGTGCAAGGTAGGCCTCGGCCAGGCATGACTCGCCGCCGTCGCCGTGTACCCGCCTCCCTCCTCTCCCGCTCCGTGAGTCAGCCCAGCAGCGGGGCCCGGCCTGGCCTCCCAGGGCAGGCCGCGGCCTCGCCGCCGCCGCCGCCGCCTCCTGCACGCGACACGGGGGGCGCGAGGCCCTCCTCCCCCCGCCGCCCCTCACTTCTCCCCCGCTCTCTCCCTGAGGAGAAGGAGGGGGGAGGGGAAGGTGCGCGCGGCATCTCGTTCCGTGAGGGGGGGGAGGGGAGCCACGCGGCGGCGGAGGACGAGGAGGCGGAGGAGGAGGCGCCGGTCGGTGAGGCTTCCCCTTCCCTTCCCTTCCCCCCCCCTCACTCCGCGCCGCGTCGCAACGGCCGCTGCTGCCGCCGCCTTTCCCCGGCGCGCGCGCGCGCACACACACACACACACACGGGACAGCTCCGCACACACACACTCACGCGCGCACCAAACTCACCCGCCCGCGAGCTCAACCGCCGCCGCCGCTGCCTGCTGCAACCCAGCCCGCAGTGCGCACGCGCACTTATCGCCTCCTCTCGCCCTTTCCCCCCCTCCCGCCTCTTCTCGCGCTGTCGCTTTTTTTTTTCCCCTCTTTTGCCGCACGCGCACTGGGAGGAAACGCTCGGCTCAAAAAAAAAAAAAAAAAAAAAAAACCCGAAGGCGGCCGCAATGGGTGGGAAGGAAGAAAGGTGGAGAGGGGAAGGGAAGGAGGCGGAGCCTCGTCTTCCGACGCCGTAATGCGCCTGCGCCCTGGGTAGGCGCCGGAGCGGCTCTGAGCGTGCGCGTCTAAGGGGCGAAGGAAGCTACGCATGCTTGCGAGGCGACAGGAGGTGTGGAGTTTTACTGCGCATGTGCCTGGGGGTCGGAAAAGAACTCCAACTAGGAAACGTCCGGCTTCATCGTTTGGGACTGAGTTTATGCAGCGCGCAAGCGCACAGAAACTGCGTTCCTCCCTCCCCCCCCCGACTATTTGTTTTCCAATGCGCATGCGCCAGTGGTCCTTGCCCGTCCGGTTTGAGTTGCGCCTGAAATCCCAATGAGACAAGCTTCCCTACCAAGTAAATGTTTGTAGATGCGCATGCGCTTCTGCTCCGCATGAGTTCCGGCCGACTCTCTTGCGCTCGTTTGCCGAAACTCTCACACCATAGAGTGCGCGCGCGAGGAGGAGCAGAGCGGCAGGCCCCAGCCCTTTGGCCTTTTTTAGCCTCCCACGCGGTCTTCGGCGGCCATCTTGGCCGAGAGAGTTGTCCGCCATGGTTACCAAGGCAACCGCGGGTTGCAACCATTCAAACGTGCCCAAATAAAGCGCGTGCCATTCTAAAAGGTGAAGACATAAATAAAAGAGCGAAAACTTTATATCGGCGACCCGCCATTCCCAACAACCAGAGCTCCCTGTTTAATAACATTATAATTTGGTTAGGATAACTATGCTATGTTTTCCTTCAGTGAAATTGTCATTTGCTAGGTCTGAGGCCGTAACTCACATTTGCCATCTGTTTCCTCGCTTAAGTTTTTATTGATTATAGACTGGTAATTCTTTATTGTGGTTGATAAGTGTGAACTGCTTAATTATGATTTGCTGATGTTTATTTTTACTGTTTACTGCTGTATTGTTGAATGTTGCTTTGATATAAGTTATTTTGAAAGTTACTGTGTTTTTTATATTGGATCAGATTGTTACTGTTCATGCTTGATGTTTTATTACGTTTTCGTGTTGGAAGCCGCCCAGAGTGGCTGGAGCAACCCAGTCAGATGGGTGGGGTATAAATAAATATTATTATTATTATTATTATTATTATTATTATTATTATTATTATTATTTTGTTATTATTTCCTAGTTTCATCACTTTGATCCTCTTGACTGAGTTTCCTGATCCTGATAGTTTCCATTTATTCCCGCAGTGAACTCCACCCACCAATTACCGCCCAGTCAGCCTGACATCAATACCAGGAAAGATTCTAGAGCAGATCATTAAGCAAACGGTCTGTGAGCACCTAGAAAGGAACGCTGTGATCACTAAAAGTCAGCATGGGTTTCTGAAAAATAAATCATGTCAGACCAATCTGATCTCATTTTTTGACAGATGTGGATGTAGCCTATCTTGATTTCAGCAAGGCCTTTGACAAGGTGCCCCATGATATTCTTGTAAAGAAGCTGGTAAAATGCGGGCTAGACAATGCTACCATTCAGTGGATTTGTAACTGGCTGACTGACCGAACCCAAAGGGTACTCATTAATGGCTCCTCTTCATCCTGGAGAGAAGTGACTAGTGGGGTGCCACAGGGTTCTGTCTTGGGCCCAGTCTTATTCAACATCTTTATCAATGACTTGGATGATGGGCTTGAGGGCATCCTGATCAAGTTTGCAGATGACACCAAATTGGGAGGGGTGGCTAATACCCCAGAGGACAGGATCACACTTCAAAATGACCTTAACAGATTAGAGAACTGGGCCAAAGCAAACAAGATGAATTTTAACAGGGAGAAATGTAAAGTACTACACTTGGGCAAAAAAAAAATGAAAGGCACAAATACAGGATGGGTGCAGAGCCGTCTCATCCATTGGGGCTGGTGGCGCGGCGCACCAGGGCGCAATGGCCTGGAGGGCGCCTCCGCCCTCCAGCCCCGCTGGCAGCGCCTGCCGGCAGCGCCCTCCGACTGCCCAGCGGAGCAAGGGAGCTGGCCGGCCACGCCACGCCCTCCAGCTGCCCGGCGCAGCGCGAGCTGCCCGGCTGCGCTGCGCCATCCGGCTGCCCCGCGGAGCGCGGGAGCGCGAGCCGGCCACCCTCGCCTCCCGTCCCGGAAGCGCTGGAAGGGCAGAGCACAGGAGCGCGGCAGAGTGCGGGAGCAGAGCTGGCCAGCCGCGCCGCACCCTCCAGCTGCCCGGCGCAGCGCGAGCTGCCCGGCTGCACTGCGCCATCCAGCTGCCCCGCGGAGCGCGGGAGCGCGAGCCGGCCACCCTCGCCTCCTGTCCCGGAAGCGCTGGAAGGGCACACAGAGCCCCGCGACGCTCCAACACCACGCCCCTCATCCCCCGCTCGTCCACCCCCCTCCCAAGGGGCGGCAAGCGCGGGAGGGAGGCGGCGGAGAGGCGGCATGGTGGGGGCGCCGGAGGGATAGCCGCGCCAGGGCGGCCGATCTTCTTAAGACGGCCCTGGATGGGTGACACCTGGCTTGAGAGCAGTACATGTGAAAAGGATCTAGGAGTCTTGGTAGACCATAAACTTGACATGAGTCAACAGTGTGATGCAGCAGCTAAAAAAGCCAATGCAATTCTGGGCTGCATCAATAGGAGTATAGCATCTAGATCAAGGGAAGTAATAGTACCACTGTATTCCGCTCTGGTCAGACCTCACCTGGAATACTGTGTCCAGTTCTGGGCACCACAGTTCAAGAAGGATACTGACAAGCTGGAACGTGTCCAGAGGAGGGCAACCAAAATGGTCAAAGGCCTGGAAACGATGCCTTATGAGGAACGGCTTAGGGAGCTGGGTATGTTTAGCCTGGAGAAGAGAAGGTTAAGGGGTGATATGATAGCCATGTTCAAATATATAAAAGGATGTCATATAGAGGAGGGAGAAAGGTTGTTTTCTGCTGCTCCAGAGAAGCGGACACGGGGCAATGGATTCAAACTACAAGAAAGAAGATTCCACCTAAACATTAGGAAGAACTTCCTGACAGTGAGAGCTGTTCGACAGTGGAATTTGCTGCCAAGGAGTGTGGTGGAGTCTCCTTCTTTGGAGGTCTTTAAGCGGAGGCTTGACAGCCATCTGTCAGGAATGCTTTGATGGTGTTTCCTGCTTGGCAGGGGGTTGGACTGGATGGCCCTTGTGGTCTCTTCCAACTATGATTCTATGATTTACCATGGCCAATGAGCAAGCATGATGGGAGTTGTAGTCCCAACATCGGGGGGGGGGGCAACAGGTTGGCCAGCCCTGCTTTACAGGGAGCAAAGCCAAAGGAGTAAATGTAGTACAGGGTTTCCCAAACTTGGGTCTCCAGCTGTTTTTGGACTGCAACTCCCATCATCCCTACCTAGCTAAACCGGTGGTCCGAGATGATGGGAACTGCAGTCTAAAACAGCTGGAAAACCCAAGTTTGGGAAACCTGTTGTAGCAGAAATAATAACATCTTATTCTACCTGCTCATGCCTCCATATTTCCCCCTCTCCCCCCCCCCACTGTTTTGGGGGTGGTAGTTTTAGATTGTAACCCCCCTCAGCTAGGGAACCCATCCTATCAATTCTTTCTAAAGCGGGATGCATGTAAAACAGTGGTTCCCAAACCTGCCACCCAAAGGTCACTTGAAAATTGCTTAGGTTCTTGGTGGACCACTAAGTGATTTTTCAGCCTGTTGCAATTGCAGGTGCTAAATACTGTATTTTTCTTAACTGCATTTTTACACACACCTCGTGGAGCACATGTGAAACTCATGGAGGCAGTTCATGTGGCCTGCGGACCACAATTTGAATAGCCCCAGCATAGTCGACACTATATAAAAATATATATATTATAGTTGATTTCATAATGTACTGCTGCTTTTGTGGCTAATCATTTAGGTTTAGGGCTTTGTTTTGTTTTGTTTTGTTTTTTTGCTTGTGTGTTTAAATAAATGTATGTTCAAACCATCTCCACCCCAGAAAAATATCTGCCAGAGCAGCTTGCCAAGTAATCAACGTAAACCCTGTTCCAGCCTTTAAGGCTTGCAAAGACGTGACACAAAAGGAGGGAGCAGAAGCAGACTCAGGTCCCAGATTTTTAATGCTGCAGGGTTCCTATAATGATTAGCTTATATGGAAACAGGTGGCTCATACTTCAAGAAACAGAGCTTGCCAGCCTCTGAAAAACAGACTGGTGACCCACCTAAGCAGTGGCAGCTAACCTGTGGCCCTCTAGATCAGGCTTCCTCAACCTCGGCCCTCCATATGTTTTTGGCCTACAACTCCCATGATCCCTAGCTAGCAGGACCAGTGGTCAGGGATGATGGGAATTGTAGTCTCAAAACATCTGGAGGGCCGAGGTTGAGGAATCCTATTCTAGATGTTGTTTGGACTCCAGCTCCCATCCTGCCCTAGTCTACATGGCCAATGGTCAGGATGATGAGAGCTGTAGTCTAAAGGGAAGCAGGGTTTTGTTTTTTTAAATAAAAATCGGATTTTTTTTTATTTAAATCGGATTTTTTTGATTTAAATCAGATTTTTAAAAATAAAATGCTTTTTGGGAAAATATATTACCATCCAAAGGTTATTCAATCATGAAATAAAGATTAGTTTTTTAATTATGTAGAATAAGGCTGTATATGTTTAATTTTTTTGGTAAATAAATTCCATTAATCCATTCACAATGTCATTTATGCTCTTCCAGAGGTTTTTGTAAGATTATTGGGCAGTTTCTCTGCCTACAAGATATTATCACAGATGCTTGGTTTACTTTTGCAGTTCTCAAAACTGAATTTGACTCAGCAGAGATCACATGCCTCTTCTTCACAGCAAAAATGTTATAACATGAACAGAGTTGAGAAAAAGACCTTAATCCTATTGTTCTACAAACCTATGAATACAGAATCAACCCCTTCAGTGTTAAGTTTCAAGAAGTTCAGTGAATAGAATGTTGTTGTCGTTCAGTCGTGTCCGACTCTTCGTGACCCCGTGGACCAGAGCAGAGCACGCCAGGCACGCCTATCCTTTACTGCCTCCCGCTGTTTGGCCAAACTCATGTTAGTAGCTTTGAGAACACTGTCCAACCATCTCGTCCTCTGTCGTCCCCTTCTCCTTGTGCCCTCCATCTTTCCCAACATCAGGGTCTTTTCCAGGGAGTCTTCTCTTCTCATGAGGTGGCCAAAGTACTGGAGCCTCAACTTCAGGATCTGTCCTTCCAGTGAGCACTCAGGGCTGATTTCCTTAAGAATGGATAGGTTTGATCTTCTTGCAGTCCATGGGACTCTCAAGAGTCTCCTCCAGCACCATAATTCAAAAGCATCAATTCTTCGGCGATCAGCCTTCTTTATGGTCCAGCTCTCACTTCCGTACATTACTACTGGGAAAACCATAGCTTTAACTATACGGACCTTTGTCGGCAAGGTGATGTCTTTGCTTTTTAAGATGCTGTCTAGGTTTGTCATTGCTTTTCTCCCAAGAAGCAGGCGTCTTCTAATTTTGTGACTGCTGTCACCATCTGCAGTGATCATGGAACCCAAGAAAGTGAAATCTCTCACTGCCTCCATTTCTTCCCCTTCTATTTGCCAGGAGGTGATGGGACCAGTGGCCATGATCTTAGTTTTTTTGATGTTGAGCTTCAGACCATATTTTGCGCTCTCCTCTTTCACCCTCATTAAAAGGTTCTTTAATTCCTCCTCACTTTCTGCCATCAAGGTTGTATCATCAGCATATCTGAGGTTGTTGATATTTTTTCCGGCAATCTTAATTCCGGTATGGTGAATAGAATAGAAACAATATTTTTCTGATTGTTTGGAGTGGAATGGATCTAATAAATCTATTTAAATTGTTATTATTAAGGTAATGATTATTTTTCTCCTTCCTAAGTACAACAGAAAAGTTGTCCAAATATGAATGATTAACCTATTAAACTGGGGATAAAAAAACTAATATGAAAAGTTGTTATTCTAAAAATCTTCATCTACTTGCATATTAAAGTTATACCAGCAAGAATTAGTCTTTATGTAGAAAACTGTGATTTAAATCAAGCCTTACTGACTAGTGATTTAAATCAAATCCACCCTGGTTTGTTCCCATCAACCCCAGTGCAGATGGTTCCTGCTTCTTCTTCAAAGGGAAGCAGGAACGGATGGAATGGCCTCTATACTGGGGAGCAGGGGCCCAGTCTAGCAGGTGAGAGCGGCAGGAAGCAGACATTTTATTTCTATTTCTTTATTTCTATTTTGCATTTACATTTCAACTTTTCCTCCAAGGAGCTCAACGTGGCATGTACATGGGTCTCCCCTGCCCTCCATGTTTAATTCCCACAACCCTGCAAGGTAGGCTAGGCTGAGAGGCAGTGCCTGGCTCAAGGTCACGCAGTGAGCTTCAAGGCTGAGTGGGGATTCGAACCCTGTTCTCCCAAGTCCTATTCCAACACTCTAACCATAGCTGTCAAGTTTCGGATTTGAAAATAAGGGATCAGCAGTCTCACCTATCCCGGGGACAGTCACATGTCAGTGGTGGGCGGAGCCAGAAGCAAAAGTGGGCGGAGCAGCAATGTAAACTCCAAGCGGGCTCGGGCTCGGAGCGGAGCAAAGAGGAGGGCAGCCATGTGCTCTGCGCGATGGAGCCCCATCGTCTTCTTGTCTGATCCCATCAAAACAGGACAGGAGGGGCTCGGCGGCAACGGATAGGGGCTGGTGCAGGGGGGGGAATACACCCCCCTGTAAGCACGGGAAACGGCTCCCACTTGCTTTGAGGGCTGAGGCTTTTCTCTCCAAGTAGGCGAGGTCTTCCCACCCAGTCCCTGGCCAGCAGGGGAGGAGCTGCTTCCATTAAAAACGGGAAATTTAAGGGAAATAAAAAATAAGGGAGAGCAGCGGGAAACTGCTTAAAATAAGGGAGAATCCCGAGGAAAACGGGATACTTGACAGCACTGACTCTAACCGCTACACCACACTGGCAGCTCCTTACTATCTGCGGCTTACTACTTCTCTTCCCCATTCATTGCTCTGAATACTTTTTTTTTTCTTTAACTCCTGGTGTTATGAGTGAAAATCGTCTCAGCGATTGTACTGTACTTGCAATATCATTAACACATATAATAACACACAGCTCTCTAGAGCGGGGACAAGAAAACTTTTTCAGCAGGGGGCTGGTCCACTGTCCCTCAGACCTTGTGGGGGGCCGGACTATATTTTGAAAAAAAAATGAACAAATTCCTATGCCCCACAAATAACCCAGAGATGCATTTTAAATAAAAGCACACATTCTACTCATGTAAAAACACCAGGCAGGCCCCACAAATAACCCAGAGATGCATTTTAAATAAAAGGACACATTCTACTCATGTAAAAACACGCCAATTCCCAAACCGTCTGTGGGCCGGATTTAGAAGGTGATTGGGCCGGATCTGGCCCCCAGGCCTTCGTTTGCCTACCCATGCTCTAGACCAGTGTTTCCCAACCTTGGGTCTCCAGCTGTTTTTGGACTACAACTCCCATCATCCCTAGCTAGCAATACCAGTGGTCAGGGATGGTGGGAAATGTAGTCCGAAAACAGCTAGAGACCAAAGGTTGGGAAACAATGACTAGAGGTACAGCATGCAGGATGCAGATGGAGGCACCAGGGGGCAGCTGGAGCAAGGTGTGAATCAGCCAAGTGATTAGAATTATAGGATTGTGGAGTTGGAAGGGAACCCCAAGGGCCATCTAGTCCTTCCCCCTGCAATGCAGGAATAATAGCTAAGTAATTCCTGGCAGCTGGCTTTCCAACCTTTGTTTAAAAACCTCCAATGATCAGACACAGAGGTCAGAGACCTGCACATTCCTATAGTGAAATAATAATAATAATAATAATAATAATAATAATAATAATAATAAATTTTTATTTATACCCCGCCCTTCCCCGCCAAACCGGGCTCAGGGCGGCTAACACCAATAAAATCACAACAAAAACATAAAACAATTCATTAAAATACAGATTAAAATACAATTTAAAATTAAATCTAAACTGCAGCCTCATTTTTAAGTAGCCCACCAATCACACCAAAAGAACGAAACATCAGGGTTAAACTGAAACCAACCCAAAGGCTAGGTGGAACAGCTCCGTCTTGCAGGCCCTGCGGAAAGATGCCAAATCCCGCAGGGCCCTGGTCTCTTGTGCCAGACTGTTCCACCAAGTCGGGGCCAGTACTGAGAAGGCCCTGGCCCTAGTTGAAGCCAACCTAGCATCCTTGTGGCTCGGGACCTCCAACAAATTATTATTTGAGGACCTTAAGGTCCTACCCGGGACATACCAGGAGAGGCGGTCCCTTAAAAGGCAGATATTGGCAGGTAAAACTTTTCTCATCCTCTTACTTCCTCTTTCAAAAGCACATATCAGTCCCTCTTTGCAGATCGACAACCCTCATTTAAATAAAATGACTCTCAAGACTGCATATACAATAAAGACCACAAACACAAACCACAAATTCTGAGCTTGCACAACTCAGTTGCCCTTAGCCCCTGACAGTTGGAGCTCTGTGTTATTTCTGCCAGGGAATCTTTCATACGTGTGAAACTCCCAGCTTGTGGGGCGAGCAATGCAAACAGCTGGTCTCAGCAATCTGTATCGACTGCATCAGTTTTCCCAAACTTTTTTGGGGGGCTGCCCCCTTGGCTCCATACACCTATCCCCGGTGCCCTACTACGCTATCCTATGAAAAGCATTATTCAGAACAGCACTTTGCACAAACAGCTAAGGAAGCTAAGAACACAATAGAATTCAAAACAGTTGATTGCACATTTATTCAAACTCCAATTAAATTTATAACGTTGTTGTATGTGCTGGAAGCCGCCGAGAGGGGCTTGGGCAACCCAGTCAGATGAGCGGGGTACAATTTTTTTTTTTAAAAAAAATAATCATTCTTTCTTAGTTTAATTAGTTCCACAAAATGAATGAACTTGATCCAGCGAGATCAGCTTTTCAAAGTCCGATAAGTCATTTAAACCTACAATGCCCCCCTTTGCCCCCCTTGCCTCTTAGCAACCCCCCCCAGGTAATCCCAGCACACCCCAGGGAACAGCAGCAGCCACTTTTAGGAACCACTGGACTACATCAAGGCTCAAATCTGCACAGCAGCAGTTTAATTCCCCTGGACTTGGATTCTAGTCTGACCACCGCTTCGTCAGCCTGAAGCACTTGTGTATTATTAAAAACAAAAGAAAAAAGAAAAAAAATTCCTTCCAGTAGCACCTTAGAGACTTGGTATGAGCTTTCATGTGCATGCACACTTTTTCAGATATTGTGTATTATTAGTTTGCGTATTATTAGTTTGCTTTTCCTTGTATTCTGTGTCTCATCGTTGATGTCACTCTATAATTTCATTTTCTCCAAAGGACACTTGAACGTCTTGAATGTCCTTGCTTCTCCCCCTACATATTGACCTATTTCAATTTTACATTTTTAAATATTGACCTATTTCAATTTTACATTTATTCAAGGCACAACATTTCATTTCATTTCACTTGCTTCCGCACAAAGCAAGTTTATGCTTGCAGCCTGCTGAGCCTCATGACAGCACAGGGAAGGAGGGGGCTAGATGCTTCCCATTTTACTGACTGGGACACCGAGGCTAAACGAAAGCATCCAGGGGTAGGCAACCTAAGGCCTGTGGCCGGATGCGGCCCAATCGCCTTCTCAATCCGGCCCATGGACAGTCCGGGAATCAGCATGTTTTTACATGAGTAGAATGTGTCCTTTTATTTAAAATGCATCTCTGGGTTATTTGTGGGGCCTGCCTGGTGTTTTTACATGAGTAGAATGTGTCTTTTATTTAGACTTCCGGCGGCGACGCCATCGCGGAGCGGTCGTGGGTTGCCTCGGCTGCGAGGCGACCCAGTCCGTCCCGGGGGTTGGAGCCCCGCTACCGCAAAGCGGGGCTCCGGTGGGGTGCGGGAAGAGCGTCCCGCACCCCGGGCTCCCCGGCTGTGCCCATTATGGCTCTGAACCCTTCCCTCGCTCCCCCTGTAAAGGGGGAGTGGGGGTGAAGGGACAACGGAGCCGGGCTATAGGGGACATGCCCCAACCGGGACGTGGAGCGGCGGTCACCCCCGCGACGAGCGTCTAAGTTCTACCTGTCAAGTTTGGAAAGAAAGAAACCCGGTGATCGTGAGTACTCGATTGGACTAATTTCTGTGCCTTTTTAACGATCCGGGAGACATTTGGAAAGGAAGCCTGCCTCCCTCCCTTCGGCGGCAAGAAAATAACGGTTTATGATACTGTTGCTACTAAGACAGTTAAAATGTTTCGATTTTTTCACGAGTGAGTCTACTTAGATCTCCCCTTGGGGATGAAAAGGATGGAAAATATCCCTCTTTAAAGTTTTCGTCTTTGCGCCCTGGTTTCAGGGAAAATGGCTACGAAAAGTTTGAGTTGAAGCGGAAAACTACTGGCATAAAATGGAGAACATAGAAATAGAAACTGAAATTTGATACCTATCCCCCTTCTCACCATGTTGGACTTTGTTTTTGAACTTGTTTTGAACTCTGGACTAACGGATGAACAAAGGCTTATTATTCTGAAACTGGAACTGCTTAATCAGAAATTGAAGGTTTTGAGTGGGGACATGATGAAAAATCTACTTCCCACAGAGGAGACCTTTCAAGTTTTCGATACCATGGAAGAGAGCCTTGGCAAAGAGCTGAAGGGGATGTTGGAAGAATGGAGAGAGATGGTTTGGCGACTCCGGGAAAAAGAAACGTCCTTTGGGGGTGGCAGCCCCGGGACGGTGAGTTTTGTTATATCCAGCCCCCGAGGTGAGAGCTCGGGAGTGAGGGACAAAGAATTAAGATTTCTACAAATAAAAGAAGAATGCAACGTTGAATCGGAGAAGCTGAAAGAAGAAGAACTGCGTACCCTGATGCTCGATGCAAGGACTGTTGGGGACTATGTCTGGATCTGTGGATGTACAAAAAAAGAGGACAATTGGAGGTTTGGTTCCGGTGAAAGATGGAAATGGACAATGGACAGAGGGGGAATAGGGTGAAGTATTAAGTGTAAAATTTAAATGGTCTGTTTTGGTAATCTGAAATCGGAGGGTTAAGACATTAAGTTTTATTTTTTTTTTTTAATAAGAAAAGGGATATTCTGAATTTTATGTTATTAGCAGCAGTATAAGGGATAGAAGAAGTTAGTATAGATTTGATTTAAGAATAATTTGTTAAGGTTTAAAGATTTGTTATTAACTATTATGGATTAAGATGATTGTTTAGATTTGAACTTTCTTTAAATGAATTTAATTTTTTGGATAGATGATGTTATTAAAGTAGAATTTGGATTTAAAACCGAAGGAGAAAAGGCAGGGGAAGTCAACCGTCAAGATTCGAAACTAGAATTTTTTTTTCATGTATGTAAACAAGAAGAAGAATCCTGGCTATGTTTGTATTTGTTTTATATATGTAGGTGTGGGTTGGGTTTATGTTTTGTTATGAAAATGCCAATAAATTCTTCTAAAAAAAAAATATTCTTTTATTTAAAAGCATCTCTGGGTTATTTGTGGGGCCTGCCTGGTGTTTTTACATGAGTAGAATGTGTGCTTTTTTTAAAATGCATCTCTGGGTTATTTGTGGGGCACAGGAATTTGTTCATTTCCCCCCAAAAAATATAGTCTGGCCCCTCATGGCCGAAAAAGGTTGCTGACCCCTGGATATATGGACAGGGGTTGATGCCATGGGCTGAAAACACATTCCTAATTCTTGTTTCCCTGAAGTCTTTTGTCGTCAAGACTCTGCTGGAGCTTCCTAGACAGAAAACAATGAAAAATTAAAATGAGAAAGAAATCACACTTCAGACCCAAAGGGGAATATTCACTCAGCAGGAAAGGTTCTCCATCACAGCTGAGCAAAGAAACACTGGAGCAAGTGGAAGGCTACTTTTATTTTATTTTTGCAGGTAGGTAGCCGGGTTGGTCTGCCATAGTCAAAACAAAATAAAAAATAAAAAATAATCCTTCCAGTAGCACCTTAGAGACCAACTAAGTTTGTTCTTGGTATGAGCTTTCGTGTCAACGAAAACCATTTTTTTTTGTCAACAAGCCATTGTAGGCAGTCCAATCCTGTGCCTATTTACTTGGAGGTAAATCCCACTGTGTTAAATGGAGATTTACTCCCAGGAAAGCAATTACAGTACTGGGGCACAGCAGTTCTAAGCTGGCAAAGGCAAGCCTACCTCTTGTGTAACTTAAGTTGCTTCCTGGTTGCTCCTGGCCAGGGGGGTGGCTAGACAGGGTGTAAACCATAAATCTTCATTTTCTGCCTTTCCATTGAATTTAGTTACACCTGCGTGTTGTTGCTGTTTTTTTTTTGGGGGGGGGTAAGTTTCACCAGGCTATGTGCACTGGGCCAATGAATTAAAGGAGTTAGGATAACTTTGGCTATCTCTTTCTGCACCCATGACCACCTCCATTTGCCCTTTTTACTGATTTTATTTATAAATAAATATATGGTATGCCGCCGTGTCATTCCAAAAACTCAAAGCAGTTTACAGTGATAAAAGCATAAAGCTGCACAACAAAACCATTTAAAAATAAAAAAAAACACGTCAATTAACCAGTGTGGAAGGATTGTTTTTAATTGCTTGCATAGTTTACACCAGTGTAGTTAGATCTGACTTTCAATCATACAATGCTTTTTTAAAATACAATTTAAATTTCGTCCATTCTTCTTCCACTGCGTCGTCCCTCTGGTCACGGAGTTTCCCGGTCATTTCTGCGAGCTCCATATAGTCCATCATTTTCATCTGCCATTCTTCTATCGATTGGTAATTCTTCTGTCTTCCAGTTCTTAGCTATCAAAATTCTAGCTGCTGTTGTGGCATACAAAAATAAGTTCTATCACTTTTAGAATGTCTTGGCCTAGGATGCCCAGTAAAAAGGCTTCTGGTTTCTTCTTAAATGTGTTTTTCAACACTTTTTTCATTTCATTATATATCTTTTCCCAGAAGTCTTTTACCTTAGGGCACGTCCACCACATATGGAAGAAGGTTCCTTCTGTTTGTTTACATTTCCAGCATTTGTTACTTTGTCCATGATACATTTTTGCCAATTTCACAGGGGTTAAATACCACCTATACATCATCTTCATGATATTCTCTCTTAACAAACTACATGCTGGAAACTTTATATCTGACTTCCATAATTTTTCCCAGTCTTCCAACATGATGTTGTGGCCCACATCCTTTGCCAACTAGAAGGAAAGATAGGCTACAGAGCAGGGCCGTCTTAAAGGGATTGGCCGCTGTGGCGCAATGATCCCTCGGCGCCCCCGGCGTGCCGCCTCTCCGCCCTCCTCCCTCCCATGCTGGCCACCCCTAGGGAGGGGGGGGCGAGCAGGGGATGAGGGGCGTGGCGCTGGAGCAGCACGGGGCTTTGCGCGCCCTTCCCAGCGCTCCAGCTGGGGCTCCGGAGGGCGGGTGGCTTGCAGCGCCCCGCCGGCGCACGAGCGCCCCCGCCGCCTGTGGGGGCGGGGGGGTTGGGGAGGGGCGCCCGGTATGCCGGCGGGCTCGCGGGGGCGCCCCTGGGGGGCCCGGTGCCCTGCGCCTCCCAGGCCCTATGACAAGACGGCCCTGCTACAGAGTAAAAGATAGGTGATTAAGTTAAGTTAGATGATGTGTAAGTTTAAGAGAAATAGATAAGATTAAATAATTAGGTAATTATGTTTTTAAAAGTGATTAATATGTTTAGATATATAACATGTTTAGAAATTATAAACAAAGCTTAGAAATTTAAGAAGTTTAGAAGTTACTAAAGAATATTAGACAAGGGACGCAGGAAGAGGAGATAGGAGGAAGTCCCACTACAATGTGAGGAAGGAGTATTTGATAAGAGGTAGATATATTTGTTTATTTTGTGTGATTTGTATTGGTTAGTTTGTGTTTGTTAGTTTGTAGTTTGTTTAATTTTTGTGTATAAAATACTCAATAAATATGATATATATATATAAAAAGTTTACACCAGTGTAACTTCCGCTAGCTTAATTCAGGCGTGCACGGCTCTCCCACAGCCAGTTTAAGCCGATATGCTGCTTTAATAGCAGCTCAGGGTGGGGTGATGAACCACAGGCAGCAGCCTAACCTCTCCCAGCATAACTCACCTTAAAAACCAATTAAGCTCTGGATCCCCTAATCTCTTGCAATGCCAATACAAATACAAATATATACTGTAACAATAAATGACCTACCCACGTGTTGCTGACACAAACCCTCTACACTAACACTACGCAATAGGATAAAAGAACATTAACCCCCTCTCTCCATCCCCCTTTCTCTTCCCCAAACTGCAGGATGTCTATGACAGTAGTGTCTGTGAACTGTGAAAAAGACTGTATGAATCGAAAACGGGGACGCAACGTGTAATTTTCCTTGTTTATTTGTTTGTTTCTTATCGCGGTAAAATATTTTAATTAAAAATTGATTTTTAAAAAGGCCCAGGAGGCAATTCGAAGGGAAAACCGATACTGTACTTCCTATGACAGGCGCCAAGAGGCAGCACAGAGGAAAAAATAAGAGTAACTTTTTGTTACACTGTCCCAAAGTTCTTTCAAGATCTGTCCCCGGCTGACCTGGCGTCTGATTACATTGAGAGCCGCAGCTTTGCAGAGTTTCTTGCAAAGCAGCAGAACACCTTATTTTTAGTTAATGGTTATACAAGGAAATGGGGCTGTTGGACTTTTACCTTGCCTTGATAACAAAAAGGGAGAGAGAGAGAGAGAGATTAGAATGCACACTGATTGCGACGAGGGTGGTGGAGAGAGGGAAGAAATCAGAAATCGAAAAGAGGATGAAAATTGAATAGTCAATTTCTCTGCTTTGGGGCAAGGGGGGTTTGTTTGACCCTGAGAGAGAGAGAGGAAATTGTAGGTCACAATGGTGCTGTGCGCTGCTGCCAGGTGAGAGACCTTTATCCAGTTCCTGGATGAAGAGATGATTCTGTCTCACCAGAAGTGGCTGAATCTTATCTTCAGGTACAAATAGTAGTAGCCTACAAACAAGCAGACATCCCCTCTGCATGTTTACTCGGAAGCCAAGCATCACTTGGCACTTGCTCCCAAGTAAGCAACAGCTCCAGAACTGAATGCACAGATTTTTCAGGACTGGTACATTAGAAAGAGTTAAAACTGTTTTGCAACTGCAGATCACCCACTTACTTTTGAGGAATCACAGGTGCTAATCAGTTAGGTATCTGCATCATGTATATGATAGTTCTACATAAAGATGGACATAGCATGCATGCATGCAAGCCCAAAAGGATAAAGCCAATGCACACCTATATGCGTGTCAGTCGATTCTCGTTTATTTTTGTGTGCTTATATTGTAAACCGCCCTGCGATCCTCGGATGAAGGGTAGGGTAAGAATAAATAATAAAAATAGGCGGATATACGTGTTAAATTGTATACAGAATGCATATATAATATATGCACACACACGAATGCGAATGTAAAACAGCAGGTGACTATCAAGCACGCACAAAATGCAAAGACCTGCATGGTTCGTGCTTGCCAAAAGATGCAGAGATGGCAGCTAATACGGTAACAAGCAGGCTCTGGAAGCAACAGCGTAGGTAGCTTTTGCAAACCTTGACCAGGAGCAAAACTGACCCGAAGGCAATGCATCTGTGATGCAGAGATTGCATTTCACTTTCGCAAGTTGCAACACAGTACATGACAAGGTCCTGCGTTTGCGGAGGCGTCAGAAAGTGAAAGAGCTGACTGCGGCGGCGGCAGCGGCCCACCCCTCTCGCTGCGCAATTACTGGAAACCAAAGTTGTGCAGGCAGCCCGGACTACGCGGAAGCAAATCCCACTGATTTGCAGCGGAGGCTTTTCCTCCAGCCCGGCACGGAGTGCAAAACTCCCCGCGGAGTGCAAAACTTTTGCAGAACCTGAGCGCGCGCCGGATCGCAGCTGATTACGCGGCAGGAGACACTAACACACACACCCCCCGCGCGCAAAGCAATTAATCGCCTTGCAATCTCAGCCGCGGGCGCTTTATTCTCCTCCTGGTGCGGTTGCTTCGCATCCTTCATCCCACTCCGGCCCCCCACGTGGCCGCGGAGCACCTGAGCGGGACCCTCTCGCCCAATGGGAGCGCGGGGCGTGGGCGTGGCCGCGGGGGCGTGGCCGCGCCCCCACACGCACCGCCCTCGCCTTATCTATATATAAAAGGGGAAGGGGGGGGGGTTCAGCGCGGCCGGTAGGCAGGTGCGGGGTGCTGATTGGCCGGAGGGCGCGCGGGCGTGCGAGCGAGCGGCGGCCGTTGCTGATTGGGCGTTGGGCGCCGCGAGGGGCGAGGGTGTGTCCGTGGGCGCGAGGCGGGCAGAGGCAGAGGCAGGCGGGCGGGCGCGCGGAGAGGAGGAGGAGGAGGAGGAGGAGGGGGGCGCTTCGGCGGCGGCCGCGGCGGCACCAACGGACGGGACTGCCAGGCGGGAGGCAGGCAGGCAGGCAGCCAACAGGTGGAGGAGGAGGAGGAGGAGGAGGAGAAGGCGGAGAGGCGGACGCAGCCGGCGGGGATGCTGAGCGAAGCGGAGAGCGGTGGAGGAGCCGTTACCGGCCCCGGGGAGAGCCCCGCGGGGGAGCCCGCGGCCGGGGTAGCCAAGCCCGCACCGCCCGCGGCAACCTTACCCGCGGCACCCGCGGCCGGCGGCGCGGCTCGGAGCCAGGCGGCCAAGCGCGTCTTAGGTGAGGAGGGGAGGGGAGGGGAGGGGGGGGCGGAGGGAGGAGACCCTCCGAGGGAACCGTTTGCCCCGCGAGCCCCCGAGGGAGGGGCTTGGAGGGGTGGGCGGGGCCAGCGCGGAGCTCTGGAGCGGGGGAGGGGCGCGGTGGGCGGGGTCACTGGGGAGGGGCGGGGCTAGGCGTCAGGGAGGCTGGGGGGGGTGCAGGTCCCCAAAATAGGTTAAGGCGAAAAAAACACTTAACTTTGCAAAGTTTGTCGCAGGAGCAGTTTTTTTTTAAAAAAGTGATTCTTCGGTCAGGCTCTGATGTGTGGGACAGGGGTGTGGCTTAAGAGGTTAGGGGCGGGGTCTTTGGGGGTCGGGGCTAGTGGGGCAGGTGCCCCGGTTTTTTTTTTGGGGGGGGGAACCCCACTAACTTGGCAAAGTTTGCAGTAGGAGTGCTTTAGAGAAAAGTGTTTTAGAGAAACTCAGGCTCTGAGGTGTGGGGCAGGGGTGTGGCTTAAGAGGTTGTGGGCGGGGTCGCTTGGGCAGAGGCGGGGCTAAGAGTCAGGGAGGCTGAAGGTAGGTCCCCAAAAATGTTGGTGCGTAAAAAAGCTTAACTTGGCAAATTTTGTGGCAGGAGCAGTTTTTTTTTTAATATAAAGTGTTTATTGGGTCAGGCTCTGATGTGTGGGACAGGGGTGGGGCTTAGGGGTGGGGCGGGGTTAGTGGGGCAGGTGCCCAAGGTTTTTTTTGGGGGGGACCCACTAAATTTGCAAAGTTTTTAGGAACCCTTTTTAAATAAAAATAGTGCTTAAGAGAAACTCAAGCTCCGAGGTTTGGGGCAAAGGTGTGGCTTGAAGGATTGTGGGTGGGGTCACTTGGGCAGAGGCGGTCCTGGGAGGGTGGGAGCCATGTCTCCAAAACGTTACAGCTTGTTTTTTGAGGGGGCAACTTGATAGTTTGCGTTAGGAGCACTTTTTAAAATGAAAAGTGCTATATAGGGCAGGCTTTGAGGTAAGGGGCAGTGCTGTGGCAAAAAACACCAACTGCCCTAAATTTGTGATAGCAACACTTTTTTTTAAAGTGAGGACTAAATTAAAGCAGAGCAGGTTTTGAGGTCCTGAGAACAGGAGCGTCTTAAGGGTCTGTGAACAGAGTCATTTGGGTGAAGAGATGGGGCTAGGCAATGGGGGCCACACACACACACACCCTGGGGTTGTGGCTCATTTGACAAAACACTAAGTTTACTTTGGGAGCCCTTTAAAACAAACTCTTGATTGAGGTGTGGAGCAGGGGGGTAACTTAAGGGCTTGTGGGCGGGGCAGAACGGCTAGACACCAGAGGGGGTGGGGGCCATTACCCCAAGGGATTGGGTCTTAATTGCCTAGATCCTTAATTGGCTAAATTTGTTGCTCTAGGTTCCCAAACTTACAATAATAGTGTACCGCTTTTGAGTGTTTTACCAGCATACTACTACTTGGGCAGAAATAATTTGGGGAAAGTTTTAACTAATGCTGTTTTGTGTTTGAATTGCATTCTGTGGGGTTGTTGTTTTTTGCCCTCTACATTTTGAAACCCTTTTGAATACACAGGGGTATGTATACATGCTACACTTTGGGATACATTTCTATAGTCCTGGGAAATAGCTTTCCATGTACCCATGGGTGTAGCCAAGCTTTGGTGGGGGGTGGGGCAGAACTATCTGTGACGTGATTGGTCAGCTAAGCGTTTTTTTCTTGATGGGGGGCAACAGCCCCCTGTGCCCCCCCTGCTATGCCCATGCATGTACCTGGTTCTTTTAAGAGGGGAAGGACCTCACCACACATGCCACTTTGAGCTCATTGAAAGTGGGATATAAATGCAAGAGTTAATTAATTTTAATTAGGAGATATTAGGGTTTGAACCTGGGACCGGTGTGCAATGCATGTTGCCCATTGGTGAAGCTATGGCTCCTCCCTTGCTGGCAGAGGAATTTGACCTTTTTGCCTTGGAAATAGTTTAAACTGTGCCACCTCTCTTAATCCCACATCATCATAGAGATGTCCGAATGGTGTGCTGTAGCCTTTTACAGGATAATTGTTCTTGACTTGGGGATGGTGAGAGGGGGGGTGTCTAGCGTTTCATGGGAGAAATGGGTATGGGGCTGCTTGCTTCAAAGGAAAGTTGTTGTTTTTGCTTAAATTACCTGGCCTTATAGAGAGCTATTAGTTTACTTTTATTGTTAAATCTCAGGGTGTCATACATGTTTATTCCCCTCCTCATTTAATCCTCACAACAACCCTGTGAGGTAGGTTAGATTGAGAAGCAGTGTCTGAACCAAGGTTACCCAGTGAGCTTCATAGCTGAGTGGGGATTTTGAACCCTGGTTTCCCAGGTACTGGTCTGACACTCTAACCACTATGCCACATTGGCTTAGACCTCTGGCAGTTGAAACTGATGCAAATGAAGTTGGAGCCATGAGAATTCTGCTGCCTCCTGAAAATCTATTGAGGGAATTGACCACTGACTTAAGTACTGCTTTTTTTAAAGCCTAGAGAAGCTGACACTGTATATTGCCAAGCTGGGTGTCCATAAGAATTCTCTGAAAGGAGGACTGTGTTCGCTAGATTCTGTTTTAAAACATTTCTATGCCGCCCTCTTTAAACCACTCACAACCCCCCCCCAAGGTCATAAACAAAGAAGTATATAATTGCGAAGTCGTAATGGGTTGAAATAAACATTAGGTAGCCTTAGGGGCAAATCTTAGCTTGTTTTGCAACTCTTGACCTGAACCCAAACGCTTAATGCTTGCAGAGTATTATTGGGGTATGGAAGTGGCTCAGAGGTGTGCTTAGAAGGGAAAGATGTTTCACCAGGTGGGTAGAAGTGTATCTGCCTCTCAACATGTTAATTTTCTTTCTTTCTTGCCAACGACTTTCAGCCACCCAGGTGCAGGGCACTGTGAAATGGTTCAACGTCCGCAATGGCTATGGATTTATAAACAGGTGAGCCTCCCTTGTTTACCTCCCCAAAGGCTTGGAAGATGCACGAAACTCTGGGGCCTTTTATTTTACATGCTTATTAATTTATAAATTTATCTTTCATCCCTCCCTCCCTAAGGAGCAACAGGCTTGGTTGCAATGGACTCTTCATCTAGGGAGGTCAGAACCAGCTGGAGTTCTGTTAACTCCTGATCAACAAAATGCAAAACTTTTGAGTTTTACAACCAAACTTTTAAGGAACTCTACTGTAGTTTAATCTATTGAAATTTATTGACTTAAATAATAAATTGACAATGATTACATAAAATAGAACCCTGCTGGATCAGACCAGTGACCCATCTGGTCCAACACCCCGTTCTTCTAGTGACCAGCCAGATGCCTATCGGAAGGGTGCAAGCAGCTGAGTACAGTACCATTCAATCTTAACAAGAAAGTCCCCTTCAGTAGATTCCCACTTCGGTGGCTGATGGTAAAAAAGGGAGATGTAAAGGAGGCCAGGCTTGACTAGTAGCAGGGCCGTCTTACCCATAGGCGCTAGGGGTGCAGGGCGCCGGGCTCTCAGGGGCGCTAGGCTGAGAGTCTGGGGCCCGAGAGTTGAGTCTTCTGTTGCAGGCGGATCTGCACTGCAAGTTCGGGGGTGACTGAGCCAGTGAGATGCTGAGGTGGCTGGGCAACCGGGGAGGGGGCACTCGGCAGATTTTTGCACCCCGGCGCCGCATATGCTTAAGACAGCCCTGACTAGTAGCTATGTCTTCAGTTCGTTTTGAATGTTAGCTGTGAATTAGCAATGAAGAGAACTGCACGTCAACGAAATGAACTTTCTCTTAAGTGAACTGAGCCTGAAATTAAGCCTAGCACCACAAAACAGAGCTGCTTCTCAGTTCCTTAATTTCTCCTAGAGAGCCTCTGAGTCACAGGAGCAAAGACTAACCCAGAAACTGTCAGCTGATCTGCTCTTTCGCAGAAAAATTCTTGTGCCCCACCCAAGATAACTCTAGTGAAAGACTTGAGCATACCTGAGCAAGATTTGCAGTACATCCTTGTATAACTATTGTACTGAAACACAAGAACTCCTTAACAGGTCTATATGTGAATACTCAGAAGAGGCTTCTTTGGGGACCTTTGTGCATTTGACTGAATCCCCTTACAAATGGAACACTGTGTTTGTTCGTGTGTGATTTTAGAAATCTGGGCTGCTTGGTTGGACTAATCTGCCAGACGGCTGTGTGTGGCGTGGCTAATACAAACAGCTGATTAAGCCAAGAAGCGGAGCTGTGACACTCCCAGCAAGCCAGCCAAGGACTTGGGATTGCTTATCCATGCTGTGTGTTGGTACAATGATGCCCTCTTTGGGTGGCTGTATGTAAAAGGAACTGACTATGCTAGCAGAAAGCCACTGTTAGTATGTGCCAATGACATGGATTTCTAGTGAAGGTGATAGAGCAGAGAGCTAGCAACTTTCGGATGGTGTGTGTGTGTAACAGCAGTGCTTAACTGAAACAAGATCTGTTGTCAAATTGGGAATTTCTGTCAAAACAAAATTAAAAATTAAAAAAATCCTTCCAGTACCATTGACTGAAGAATTGCACGAAAAGTGTGCATACCAAGCAACAAACTTAGTTGGTCTCTAAGGTGCTACTGGAAGAATTTTTTTATTTTTTATTTTGTTTTGACTATGGCAGACCAACACGGCTACCTACCTGTAACTGGGAATTTCTGTATTTTATTAAAGTCAAACTTCTCATAACATACAGCAGAAACGTAGATAGCAATCACATGCACCATCACCCAATCAGTTAAGGTTCTCCTACGCTTGTGGAAAACAATGCCTGTGTCTCATTTCTCTCGGCTTCCTCAGACTAGGTTAGCTAAGTGCCTGTCCCAGTTGAAGAGGTACCAAGTGGGAACGGTGGTAGTGACCGTGACTGTAGGCTGGTATAGGAGTGACACATTAAAGTTGTGTTGTGGGTGCTGCGCACGTTACTCAAATTGCAGCAGGGTCAGGTGGAGTTTACCCCCACAAACCTTTTGTTACTTCCCTGCCTCCAAGCTGTGGGAGATGGGATCTGGCAAAATTGGGGAGGATTGTAGACCTCATACCTCCCCACTCCCTAATTTGAGCCCTCATTTGGCGTACATGAAATCCAGAACTCTCGCCCTCCCAGTATTCTGAGCTTTGTCTCCCTCTCCTTCCCTCAATACAGGAATGATACCAAGGAGGATGTGTTTGTGCACCAGGTAAGAAACATCCTAAAGTTATTCTCTTTGCCTTCTTCTCTGTTATACTGTAGGCTTGTGTCTCAATCACAAGCTCATTCCATGTGGTAAATAAGAGTTAGCAAACAGAAATCTGAATTATCACTGCTCATTCCATGTGGTAAATAAGAGTTCAAACAGAAATCTGAATTATGGCGAATTAAAGACAGACCCCCCAAAATCCTTCTCTTTAGGGGATCAGATGTCCATTAGGTGGGCACTAAGCTTTAAGGATGCGAGCTTTAAGTATTACTGAGCTGGATGGGTAACTTATTAAATCGATGTGCAACTCTTTTGTAGATTAGGAGCTACCTCTTTTAAGGTAGGTTAGCATTGCCATCCAGATAAAGCTTTAGAAGAACTTCAGTTGCTACAAGTTATTATTCCTGTAAACCCCAAGCAACATGGTTCTTCTTGGACTGCTCTGTCTACGTATGTGGAGAATGTTCCATTCTTAAAACTTGCATCAGTAGCCAAATAAGCCTGCATTCCTAATTGCTGGTCATTATAAAAGAACATTGAAAAGAGCTATCTCCAATTGTTTGAGAGTTTGTTAATTCAGTTAGCATTCTCTGTAACTTTGATGGGAATAAGGTACAGTGGTGCCCCGCTAGACGAAAATAATTCGTCCTGCGAAAATTTTCGTCTAGCGGGTTTTTCGTCTAGCGAAGCGGCAATGCAAGCCGCGTTTTCGCTAGACGAAAAAAAAGACGAAAAATTTTCGTCTTGCGAGGCAGCCCCATAAAAAGAGTTTGGATTTGATATCCCGCTTTATCACTACCCGAAGGAGTCTCAAAGCGGCTAACATTCTCCTTTCCCTTCCTCCCCCACAACAAACACTCTGTGAGGTGAGTGGGGCTGAGAGACTTCAGAGAAGTGTGACTAGCCCAAGGTCACCCAGCAGCTGCATGTGGAGGAGCGGAGACGCGAACCCGGTTCCCAGATTACGAGTCTGCCGCTCTTAACCACTACACCACACTGGCTCTCCATAGACTTTTTCGTCTTGCGGGGCTGCCTTCCGCTAGACGAATGCCTTTGTCTAGCGAGTTTTTCGTCTAGCGAGGCATTCATCTAGCAAGGCACCACTGTATTTGCTTTGTTCCCCACTTCTCAGCGAAGAGCGTTGCTGCATCCAGAAACTAGGTGTAGCCAGTATGGTTTGTTGTTGGTGCTTACAGAAGGGTCTCGCTCTCGGTTTAACTCGGGAATTGGTAAAAACTTGAGAATAATGTAGCATGAGTTACATCGCCTTCCTGAAAAGTTCATGTTGTCTTCTCTGCACTTTACTAGACAGCAATTAAGAGGAACAACCCCCGTAAATTCCTCCGAAGTGTTGGAGACGGGGAAACGGTGGAGTTTGATGTTGTGGAAGGAGAGAAGGTAAGTTGTGGAAGGAGAGCAGGTAAGAGGACTGTGGGGCTAGCCTTCCAGCTGTTGAAGACTGTGATGGAAGAGCCTCTCCCCACTCCGTGCCCCTTGTTTTCTTTTGCAGGGGGCTGAGGCAGCCAATGTGACTGGCCCAGGCGGCGTTCCTGTGAAGGGCAGCCGCTATGCTCCCAACCGCCGCCGCTTTCGCAGGTTCATCCCCAGGCCCCGGCAGGCCCAACAGCCACAGGATGCCACCCGGACAGAAGGGGCCGCAGAGACGGTCAGCGAGGGGGAGAGGGCTGATGATGCTGTACAGCAGCGCCCTCGAAGGAGGCGCCCCCCACCATTTTTCTTCCGCCGGAGATTTGTGCGGGGGCCTAGGGCTCAAGCCCAGCAGCAGCAGGCCCAGCCAGCAGAAGTGAGTCCTCTGTGGGGCTGGAATTCTCTAGAGAGCCTGTTGAGAGGTGGGAGAAGCAGAGTATCTAGTCTTTATTCAGCCACTGTGGGAGTAACACTTTGTGATCTCTCACTCACACACAAAACACAGCCCTACACATAAGTGAATTTGTATAGAACGTCGTTGTGGCAAATGGCCTTCATCATTGAGCCATGAGCTTATTTGGCGATCACTTGTAGCTGAGTAAGGTGGTCTTCCTTGAACACAGTCTTAACACAGACCGTGGAGGCCAATTCTGGATCCACACGTCCTTCCACAGTGGGGACATAGGTTTCCGGGCAGGAGTCACGGTGAGGGTTTGCCAAGCGTGCCTTCCTCTTAGCACATTTCTCCCTTTCATCCTGAGTTTGAACATCTTCAAAGCCCATGACACTTTTGGTAAAGGCTGTTCCAATTGGAGCACTCATTGGCTAGTGTTTATAATTTTTAAAAAATTAGATTTGGCTTGAGAGAGTCTTTGAACCTCTTTTGTTGACCACCAGCATTACACTTTCCATATTTAAGTTTAGAATAGAGTAGTTGCTTTGGAAGACGATAATCAGACATCTGTACATGACCAGTCCAGTGAAGTTGATGTTGAAGAATCATTGCTTCAATGCCGGTGGTCTTTGCTTCTTCCAG
This sequence comes from Lacerta viridis, assembly GCA_900245905.1. Classification (NCBI taxonomy): domain Eukaryota; kingdom Metazoa; phylum Chordata; class Lepidosauria; order Squamata; family Lacertidae; genus Lacerta; species Lacerta viridis. The sequence goes on from OFHU01002692.1 coordinate 625,559, forward strand.
TACCCTGGCACTAGTTCACCTGCCATCCTTTGCTGTAGGTGTATTGTACCAATGGTTCTAAGTGGCTCTTCTGGCCTTGGGGTAAGAGCAGTTTGGGATAATACCCTGAGGAACTGAAGGCATTGTGATATTTCTCCCTCAGGGCAGTGAAAGCACAGAACCCAAAGATGCCACCCAGCCTGAGGGAGATCAGCAACAGCAGATCCAGGCTGGTGAGAGAGCCCCAGCCCCTCGCTTCCGTCCCAGATACCGCAGGTAAAGCTGCAGGCAGCACCGCCACGTCTGTGACTTCAACCCGTAACACCAAGGGTGGTATTTCAGTTACAAACCATCATTCCCTTCACAACATCCCCTCTGGGGACCTGCACCCACATGATCAAAGCAAAGAGTAGGGTTAATTAGGCAGGTGTCCTCTTTGCATGCTGTTCACATGCTTGATGTACAGGAGAACCTCCCCTACTCTTTAAGGAACAGCATAGTGTTTAAAGGAGTAAGGGGAGTACAGTCGTACCTTGGAAGTCAAATGGAATCCATTCTGGAAGTCCGTTCCAAAATGTATGGAAACCAAAGCGCGGCTTCTGATTGGCTGCAGGAAGCTCCTGCAGCCAATCGGAAGCCCCGTCGGACGTTTGGCTTCCAAAAATAGTTCGCAAACCAGAACAGTTTGTGGCGTTCAGGAGCCAAAACGTTTGAGAACTAAGCTGTTTGAAAACCAAGGTATATGTCAGCTCCTCTGATTTTCCAGTATGGAAACGACAGCTCTCTGCAAGGTGCATTTTTGAAAGGGATGGGAAAGGGTCTACTCTGCTAATATTTCGTAAACAGTTTCAAGAGGAGATGCATATTCTGCTTTGAAATCTGCAGCCTCCTCCAATTGCTTTTCTCCCCCACCTCCCATTTGAGGAGCTACTGTTTACAAGGAGTTTGCTATTTAAGTTCTTAAGCCATGTTGCTAAATAACCTCCTGCTTCCTTTCAGCCACTAAGTCTTTCTTTAATGTGTTAATTATATTCTTTATATCCTGCCCTTTGTCCCAGAAGGGAGAATGGGTTGGCTAACAACTTAAAACAATACGTTAATCATAAATAACTTTTAAACCACAAACTGATCTTCGTCAATAAAAGCAGCAGCAGGTAATACAGCTCTGGGACCAACCATACTCCAAAGACCTGAACGCACAGGTGAGTTTTCAAATTATGCCTGAACGTAGCCAGAGAGGTGACTGGATTTCATCTGGGAGGAGGCAGCTCCATAAGCAGAGTGTGACTATCCTTTGCTTTTCCAGACCTTTCCGCCCCCGCCCACCGCAGCAGCCAACCACTGAGGGAGGAGATGGCGAGACAAAGGCGGCACAAGCCCCAGCGGACGGCATCCGTCCTGAGCCCCAGCGCCAGCGCAACCGACCTTACTTCCAGCGCAGGCGCCAGCAAACAGCTGCCGCCCGCCAGACTGCAACTGAGGTGAGATCCAGGGACTACTGATTGATCCTACTGATGGATAGGATGGGCCACCAATACCAGCCTCTGTTCTTCCATCTCGGTCATTTTGGAAGCTCTAGAACACGGCCTTGTTTAGTGCATTTGTTAAAAGTTCAATGGCTGAGATAAATGGGAAGCCTTATCTATTTATTTAAAAAAAAAAAAAATCCTTCCAGTAGCACCTTGGAGACCAACTCCACTGAAACAGAAGTCACCAGACCCTTATATATAGTGAGAGGGTGGGAATGGGTGATCGGCTGGACTGTTGACTGCAGTTAGTCTTACAGGAAAAGGCAAGAGGTGAGATGGCTAAAGATAGTTTTGTCATGTATAATGAGATAAGAATCCAATGTCTTTGTTCAGACCAGGTCTCTCCATGGTTTTAAGTTTGGTGATTAGTTGCAATTCAGCCACTTCTCTTTCCAGTCTATTTCTGAAATTCCTTTGTAGCAAGAGCACACGAAAGCTCATACCAAGAACAAACTTAGTTGATCTCTACCTACCTGTAACTGGAACTATTTATTTTTGTATTTCTTTACTACATTTTTGTTGGTTTCAGAGAGTTAGCAACTCCCAAAGCAGCTCACATCAGTTAAAAATAAAGGTACCCCCTGGTAAAACATAATCTAGAGATTTTTCTTTTTCCTTTTGTGTTTTTTCCTTTTTGGAATAATAAAGTATGTTTTAAAAAATAATCTAAAGAGAGTGGGTTCTTTATCGTAACCCAGGTTCCAGTTACAGGTAGGTAGCCGTGTTGGTCTGCCATAGTCAATACAAAATAAAAATAATAAAATATTCCTTCCAGTAGCACCTTAGAGACCAACTAAGTTTGTTCTTGGTATGAGCTTTCATGTGCATGCACACTTCTTCAGATAACTGAACAGGTTTTCCACACCTATCAGCCAATCACCCATTCCCACCACCCTTCTGAGTAATACCCCTCCCCACTCTCTCACTATATATAAGGGTCTGGTGACTTCTGTTTCAGTGTATCTGAAGAAGTGTGCATGCACATGAAAGCTCATACCAAGAACAAACTTAGTTGGTCTCTATGGTGCTACTGGAAGGAATTTTTTTTATTTTGTTCTTAACCCAAGTGTTCATCAAATGCACTGAACAGGAGGAGCCTTGCTCACCAAAGCTCTCCAGATAATTCTGCAACCATTGGCTTAAAAGATGTACAAAGCAATGTGTTCTGTACACTGTAAACATGAAGAAGTCTGCATGCACACGAAAGCTCATACCAATAACAAACTTAGTTGGTGTCTAAGGTGCTACTGGAAGGATTTATTTTTTATTGTTTTGACTGTAAACATGGGTTAAACTTCTTAAAGCAGTGGGATTTGAAACTGGCTAGTTATAGTCTGCTCTCCTAAATGGAAGTACAGTCATATCCCGGGTTACACATGCTCTGGGTTGCATACGTTCGGGTTGCATACTCTGCTAACCCGGAAGTGCAACACAGAGCGTGGACGCTTCTGAGCATGTTTGCGCGGTCTGTGCATGCACAGAAGCAGTCTGCGCAGAAGCGCGATGTTGTAAATTGAAAAAGGGGTAAAAAATAGCCAGTGCTTACTTACCATTTGTTTGTCCCAACTGTGGGATATTACAAAGCAGAGAGACAAAACGAATCTCCTTCACTTCCAATTCCCTCTCTTTTTCCTTTTTTACTGAGGTGGGGAGCTGCCCCTGTCATTTGCTAGATTTATACCCATGGCTCCTATGCTCAACCCTCGCAAGAAATGTAAACAATGCAAACAGGGTTCTGCTAAAGAAAGAAACCTCTCTGCCTTCTGACGTGGCAAAGCTGCCTTGTTCTTTCTCAGTATCCAAATCTCCCACTCACTGTTTAGAAGGGCTGTGCGATGGGCAAGATCTTGTGCCTTACTTTGACATAGGTGAGGGGCATCCATAAACTGAGCTAGGTTTCTGTAGACCCAGAGGAACTACGCACTCTGCATGCGCATTCAACTACTGAACATAAAAATGGCCTGCGTGTCAATGCCGACCTCTAGTCAGAAACCTAACCCCGCTTTTTTTCCCCCTGCCTAAGGCTACCACAGCTACCAAAGAGCAGCCTGCTCCGAGCTCTGCTGCTGCTGGTGGAGACACCCCTGCCACTAGCACACCTGCGATGGCTCAAGAAGCAGTGGTGGAAGCCAGCAAGCCTGCTTCCCCAGCCCAGGAGAGTCCCTCCCAGCCACTGCCGGAGATCCAGCAACAGCTTGTGGATGTAAGTAGATGCTGGCAGTGAAAGGCCCTTAGCTCCCTTAGAGTACTCCGTTCCCAGGACAGATTCACACAAGCAAGCAAGCCCTATTGTAACCAGACATGTTCCTGGACAGGGGCTGCAGGGAGTTGAAGTCCTACGGCATGGCGGGGGGGGGGATGCACAGGTTTTGCCTCTCCCTGTTGTAAACCAAGGTGCATGAATTCTGGTTGGGTTACAGACGCTTCAGGTTACAGACTCGGCTAACCCAGAAATAGTACCTCAGGTTAAGAACTTTGCTTCAGGATGAGAACAGAAATGGCGCAGCGGGAGGCCCCATTAGCTAAAGTGGTACCTCGGGTTAAGAACAGTTTCAGGTAAAGAACGGACCTCCGGAACGAATTAAGTTCTTAACCCGAGGTACCACTGAATATGGAACCCGAAATGCTATGCTGCATATGGCTAAGAGCCATTATGTCTTTCTGGCAATCTGTTGTGTTTTCCTTTGCCACATGGTGTCCTCCGTGAGTTAACTTCAAAGAAGTCAAGTTATTAGTACAGAAAGGGACAGGCTTGTCAGCAGGGCTATTTTTTTCTTTGCAGATCTCAACACCTGAGCCTGGGGGAGAGCTGGCCCCAGCCCTACTGGCGTGATGAACCTGCACACGGTGAGGGGATGCCAAGAGCTGTGATCTGGTAAGGACGGCTGGGCAGGAATGCTGAAATTGAAAGAGATGCTGTTGATCTCATACATACATACATATATATATACATACATTTGTCTTGTGCCATCTGAGGAACCCAGGCAGTGCATAAGTGGACAGCAACCCTGAGGTGGGTAGCTTTAAAGGTTAGTAGTCTGCTAAGGTTTCCAGATTTGTGCATTTTACATCTGCTAGGAAACAGTCTGAATGGAAACTTCTAAATCCCTGAAGCAAGCTAGTTTTCCTTCCCCTTCCTTTGGGTTCCACTACTGTTGTGGCATAACGCTTCACTGGGCATATGATTTCAGAAGTGAAGGATAAGTAAAAATGGCATGATGTGCTGGGCCCCGCCTCTGGTGGTCAGCCTCTTCTGAAAGGGAGCTTTAATGACATTTAAGAACTGCATGGCAAAGGAACGAGAAGTCACACCTCCTGAATTACTTCTAAGCTCTCAAAGCCACAAGAGGATGCTTTGAGAGGCTTGAGGGGTTATATTTGAGAAGAGGAATTAACACTTCTTCTTGCTGAAAATTCAGATTGGCTTTTGTTTCTCACCATAAACTGCGATTTTGAAGGTTTTTTTTATGGGAAACATTGATGCTTAAAACTTGCATTCCTGCAGTCTGAACTATGCCCCCATAACTTCTGTACTTCTGCTAGAGCTTGGTATTTACCTTGTGGGAATAGCACCCCTCTGTCCTATTCTGCAAATGGATCCCCACAACTTCTGCTCCCTGAAGGCTGCTGCTTCCAGCTTCTCCTTCTGCCTCTGACAACATCTTTCCCCCTCCACAGGTGTCCTCAATGTGCCTACAACCCAAGTTACCTCATCCTGCACTTGAAGAGACCCCAAACTTCACCAATACCCCCTTTGCTGCTGTTGAAGCCCTGAATGTGAAAAAAAAAATAGTAAACCCGAGGGGGGGAATTTGACCAAAAAGATAACTCGCTTTGCTTTAAAAACCTTCTGAGGGGTTTGTCTTCCCTCTCCCACAGCTTTGCCAGTTTGAGAAAAATAAACTGGCTGTTGAATCTTCAGTTACTTTTTTCTCCCCCATTGTTGAAGAACACCCTGTGTGAACCATTGTGTGCAGTTTGGGCGTCAGTAAAAAAAAAAATTGCACAGACTTTGTGTCCCTTGTGTTTTCTTCTCCCCGCCCCCAAAAGGAAATAAATGTTACCTTAGGGGTGCTGCTTTGTCCTTTACCCCACAGCTCTTGGTGAGGGGATTTGTGGAGGATCTTGATCTTAAGGAATCCTAAAACCTACCCCATAATCCTTAAAAAATAACTTGGAGGAAGTGGAGAATAGCGCCTGGCACCAAAGTGTTGCTGTTTGCTGAGTGCTATGCCGAGGGGCCGCAACCGACATTTGGATGGATAGAGGTCAGAGATTCTCCAGTAGTAGCACCAGATTAGGCTGCTTTTTAGAAAGAGCCTGCTAAATTATTTGAAAGGTGGCACGTAACTTCCTCAAGTGCAGACAATAATGTAGTGGTTATTGTAGTAGCAGGACTCTCCGTCAGCCTATAAAAGGAATTTACATTTGCTTAACTTACTGCTTCCCAAGGGAGTGTTTTTGCAAAAAGGAAGTTGCTCTTCCTGCTAATGTGGTGAGCAGGAAAGCATCAGACCTAAGTAACCACTGGTAGTGTCAAAAATCATTTTCCTGGAGCGTAGCCCAAGTCCAGTGTGTTTTACCATGGTTGGTAAAAAAACCACTTGGTCCAAATCATATCCTACCCCAGAGTTCTAGAAGAACTCAAATGTGAAATTTATGGTCTGCCACCAAGTATGTAACTTGTCTCTTAAGTTTGGCCTTGCAACCTGGAAACAGGAAAGTGACCACTGTAACACAAGTGGGGTTTTTTAAACAAAAGGTAGCCCAGGATATTACAGGCCACTTTGCTTAATGTGTGTTCTGGGAAACTTAATGTATGTTTTGATTAAAGAAGAAATTTTCAAGGAAACAGAAGTCTTGCTGAAAAAGAATCGGCATCACTTCTGCAAAGGGAAGTCCTGTGTAGCCTGGTGTCCTTAATGGACATTACTATCTTAGGTTCATTAATTTCAGTGGCTTTTCTCTGAGGACTTGGCTGAATGCCACCTGTTGTGTACTTGTCAAAAGCTTTTTGGAAGTCCAAAAGACTCCTCACCAAATTTCACAGCCATGGGATCGGATAACAGGCCCTCTTAAAGGTACAGAAGGAGTAGAATTAAATGGGCAGTTCTGCCAATGGAGGGCTGTAAGAAGTGGGGTGCCCCAAGGATCTGAATTTGGATTTATGCTTTTTAACATTCATAGATCTGGAGTTAAGAGGTCAGCAGAATCCAGTGCAAATAAATCAAAGTTTAAAAAAATGAAGGGATTGTGAAGTGCTTCAAAAGGATCTCTAAACTATTTTTAAATTTAGTATGCATCACTTTGAGACGGTTGTTTAGAAAGCAATTAATAAATTGATTATGATAAAAGTAATGCACATTGGGGCAAAAAAAGAATTCAGCTTCAGATACACACACATGTTAGGGAGCATTAGGCAAAAGATCAAAAATAAAACAGCCAATATTGTAATTCCTTTAATCTATGGTGTGTTAATGCTTGGAACACTCTGTACAGTTCTAGTCTCTGCATCTCAGAAACGGCATTGTGGAAGGAACAGGAAAGGCTGGAACATTTGGGGCTTTTAATTTGGAAAAGTGAGCAAGAGTTGACATGATAGAGATGTAAAAAAATTATGTTTGGCTTCGGGAAAGTGAAAAGGTTTGTCTCCTTTTCCAGAACCCAAAGAAGGTTAACCAAGGAACCTGAATGTTTGGACAGGCAAAAGGAACTACAGTACTGTTTTCCAACAGTGCATAGTTAAAACCACAAATCTATAGTGTGAGCACGGTTAGGTAGCTTTAAAAGGGAATTAAGACAAAATCGTGGAAGACGGGGCTATTGGTGTCTACTAGCTGTGATGGCTATATATTCTATTAGAGTCACTGTACTCGTGAATACCAATTTTTGAGGACAGGAGTGCTATTGCATTCGGGTCCTGCTTGCATACTTCCCAGAAGCAGCTGACTTCTGCTCATCGTGGGAACAGAATATTAGATTTCATGGGTCTTTGGCCTGATCTTATGTCATTGTCCACGCCTTGAAGATCTCACTGCACATGCCCACATCATACGCCTCAACATGGCATTTGCAGCATTGCACTTCCAGCATCTACCAGTAATAAATAATGCCTTCCTGTAAAGACATTGTGGGGTCCAGTATATAACTGAAACATCATTTTTTGCTGGGATAATCTCAATTTTAAGTCGCTGGGAAGGGGCCACTTAGCTCAGGAGTAGGGGGTGCTGTTTGCATGCAGGAAGTCTCGGGTTCAGTCTCCAGTTAAAAGACATGGAAGCTGCCGTTAATTCAAGTAGACACCGCTAGAGTACATGGGCCGGTGACATGGCTCAAGCTAATACATGTACTGTAAAGGCCCAGCAAAATTAAGCAGCCTCAGTTGCTCTCTCCTTGGCAAAAACTGACTCTTTGGGGGGTGGGAGAGAGTACAGCCAGTTTATCTGCTCATGTGCAAAAAGACGTCCAGCAACGTGTGGATCATGGATGGTCCGGGAATCTCTGGGTTACCTTATTTGTGGGGCATAGGAATTTGTTCACCCCCCTCCCCAAATAGAGTCTGGCCCCCCACAAGGTGTGAGCGACAGTGGGCCGGCCCCCTGCTGAAAGTTTCCTGACCCCTGGGCTTGAGCAAAATGGGAGTTGTGCAACATGGGGTAAAATATTCCTTGAAAGTTGAGGAACAGGTCACAGTGATCAAGTGATCAATCACCAAAGAAGCTTGTGGCATTGTTAGGATCCTTTCCAGAAAAGCAGCGGCAGGTAGAAGGCCCTTCTCTCTAGCTACCGGGTGCTAGGATTCAGACTTTGGAGAAGGAAAATATTAAGAAGTAGCTGCGCAATCAGCACAGACTCGACTCCCCATATTATCTGTCTGGTATTTTGAACAATCCTGTTCCTTTTACTTTTTGGAACAGATTGCTTATGCATTAAATATTTAGAACTGGAGAGAACTAATGTAAAGCAAGCAACAGCCGTGTAAGAGTCTATTCTTTATATACAAATATTTCTTTTCCATGGAAATACAAACATTAACATGCGCGCGCACACACAAACATGCCTGTAATCTCGAGAGTCTCTTCCTCCGATTAAATACGCAGAAAACAGAATCCTTTGCACAGTCCCAAGGGAAACCCTTTTTACAAAGTGGGTGTCCTTCCGCGCCCCCCCCTTTCTTGCTTCCATTTAGTATTTTGAGTGCTGGGCGGCTAACATAGCCTATGGAGTGATGCAGCCCATTTGCTCTTGTTTTAAAAGCCCACCTTTAACAGAAAAGTAGTCCTAGCCCTCTTGGGGTGTAACTGCCATGGAAAAAAGTGCTGAAGAATCGGCGCAAAGCTCAAACCACTAGAAAGTTCACTACACATGTTCAAGTCTGGATTTGTAAGCTGGTGTGGACTCCGATGGCACAGCTTCATGGGGCCTGTTCTACAAAATTAAAATCCCTTCATAATTTCCATCGCTCCCAGCCAAGAAACCCTGTGTTCCCATGCTCGGCATCTGTTCAAAGACGTCCTTGCGAGGCTTAGGGAGAAAACCACCAACGGTTTCAAACCTGAAAACAACTGGGTTAGCCTGTGGTTTTAATACTCGCCATTTAGGATTAATGCCAAATGATATAAATACATATCCTTGCAGCTGTTCTGTCTAGAAGAGAACTTGTCATTTCACCTTCCCAAGTATTGCCCTTAAGGTTGGGTGTGGGGTTGGGCTTTGAAACTCAGTTCCGGCACCTCTCACGTGGGTGCTATTGCCATTTTAAGAGAATGGACACGTGCACCAGCCTTTCTCAACCTGGTGCCCTTCGGATAATTTGGACTACAACTTCCCACCAGCTCGGGTTGCAATGGACCAAGAGGCCTTCCTGGATTTCCCCCCCTCTCTCCCCCGTTTTTGTTTTGCAAGCAAATCACCTTTTCACCTTCCAGAAAACCAAGCTATACATTTGGAATCAAACTGATAACATTGATCAATTGACAGTAATAAAGGATGAACCACACCCTGACTCAATCACCTAAGATTGAGTGTTTGTTTTTTTTAAATAAAAGCTCATACCAATAACAAACTTATTTGTTCTCTAAGGCATAGCTGTCAACCTTCCCTTTTTTGCAGTGGGAAATGGCGCTAGAATAAGGGAATTTCATGCAAAAAAAGAGGGAAAGTTGACAGCGATGCTCTAATGTGCTACTGGAAGGATTTGTTTTTTTAAAATATGTGACCCTTATAAGCAAGCCACACTGAAATAAAGGAAGGGGAAATCCTTGCCACAGATTCCCTTCTTCACACGAGAAGCCTTTTAGAACTGCTGTGGACCATCCATAAAGGTAAAGGTAAAGGGACCCCTGACCATCAGGTCCAGTCATGTCCGACTCTGGGGTTGCGGCGCTCATCTCACTCTATAGGCCGAGGGAGCTGGCGTTTGTCCGCAGACAGCTTCTGGGTCATGTGGCCAGCATGACAAAGCCGCTTCTGGCAAACCAGAGCAGCGCACGGAAACGCCATTTACCTTCCCGCCGGAGTGGTACCTATTTATCTACTTGCACTTGACGTGCTTTCAAACTGCTAGGTGGGCAGGAGCTGGGACCGAGCAACGGGAGCTCACCCCGTGGCAGGGATTCGAACCGCCGACCTTCTGATCAGCAAGCCCTAGGATCTGTGGTTTAACCCACAGCGCCACCAGGGTCCCATGGACCATCCATAGAGCCCTATAAACCACAGGGTTCTGTGCGCTGTCCATGCGCTCTCGAGAGCAACAGGCTTCCATGATGGGGTGTCTCCCGGCTTCCTCATAATCTGCTCTGGAAGGTTTGCGGGACCCTCTGGAGTAGATGGAGGGAGGTGAAATCCCGTTGCACAAGAGGAAGTCCACCCATGTAACTTTAGATTCTGCCCATAGTGAGACCTCTTGGTTTATTCATGGCGTGCCCCCGGTTGCATTTCTTTGCGCCTCTGCGCCGACACGCTAACCAAAGTAACCATGAGACCAGGCTGCTCTGCCAAAGAAAACTCGACACCGCTAGAAAACTTAATTCCCGGGGTGTTCTGGGGGGGAAGCAATTGCTGTGAAATCCTCCGCAAGTGGCCTTGCCGGTGGTTTAATATTCCTTGTGGGAAGGAGTTCCAGAACTGCAGAATAAGCTGCTGGGCACATCCATCGAGATGGCCTTGACATTCAAAGCTGGAGAACGGGTGACATCCTCCTCTCTGCACCCTCTCTTGTTGAAAACACAAGTGATACCAATTTAAACAGTCATGGCTGTCCCCAAAGAATCCTGGGAACTGTAGTTTGTAACAGATGCTGAGCGTCGTTAGGAGACACACACCCTAGTCCCTGTCCCGGAACTACAATTCCCAGAGTCCTCCGTGAAGAGGAACTGATTGTTAAACCACTCTGGGAACGGACCTGGCGGGGTGTGTGTGTGTCTTCCAATGACTCGGCACCATTAGCAAACTACAGTTCCCATAACCAACGCTGATTAAAGTGCATGGAGGGAACGGGGCCTCGGTCTGCACCCATACTTCCCTCTCTGAGCTGTATTCTGACCCCCCTGCCCTACTTCACCCCGCCACAGACAACTCAACAGAGGAGTGTTTAGGCAACACACACGGTGGTCGCCAAGCACGGCCAGGGCGGCCATTGATGCTGTTGCTAGGCAACCACGGTGCAGGCCAAAAAAGGGGGTTTGGGGCTTGAGACCCCAGCAACGTCGCTACTGACCATATTACCTCTCCCTCGTATTACCTCTCCATGAGCATCCAAGGATGTTTTTATTCATACCCACCCTCCAGTTCTTAATTTCTAGAAGGAGATGGGTCAGCCCTCGGGCCTAAAAGCCCCGACTCCTCCCCACACCCCAAAAGTGGGTGATGGGACAGGCCCGAGCGTGGCTCCTTAGGGTGTGAGCGGAAAAGAACTCAGCACATGCTCTGGGGCACTCTTCTCGGCTACAACAACTGCTTATGTAAGTCAGGGCTGAGCCCTGGCTCGATGCGAAAATGGCAGTCGACATATAAATAAACCGAATATCGGAGAGAAGATTAATTGAGTTAATTAATTAATTGTCCTCGGAATTACTTCCACCACACCGTCCCCTTTTCAGATTCAGCCTCTGCCTTTGAACTTTGCTTTTGGGGAGGACGCATTTCCTGGATCTCGATAGCACGCCAACCTCCGGGGGCGTCCGCTTTCTGTGCCAATCCCCCACGATCCTTTATTTACAGAATCGGAACTCGTGGCTCCTGCTCGACGCCACAAGCTTTTGTCCTCCGGAACAAAGTAAGCGGGTTGAGGGGCCTTGTGTTCCCCCCCTCACAATGCCCACCCTGCTTTTTATTAATGTTTTTCCTTTCTTTAAAAAAAAAAAGGGAAAGAAATTAAAAACGCATCCAGGCTAAAAACTGACCTAATAAAAACAAAGAAACGAAGAAAAAAAAATTGGGTTCAACTCTGACCACACGCCAATAAGGCTTGTGGCACCATTAAAGTGCTAGGCAGATTCTGGTACCTCTTGCCAGCCACCCCGAACACCACGGTCCACATTTGAGGTGTATTCTGGGCGCTAGGGTTCGTCGCCTGCCCAAAAGCCCCCACCCACACCCCCATGGGCGTCCGGGCTCAGTTCGTCCAGTTCCGTGTACGGCTTGATCTCTCGTTCTAGCAAAGATGGCGTCCGTCGGAATGTAGCGGCGATCTGGTCAAAGGTCCGCCCTCGCGTCTCGGGCACCTTGATGTACGTGAAGATCAAGAAGACGAAGAGGAGGGCTGCGAAGATGAGGAAGACGTACGAGTGGAGAGCTCCCTGCGAGGAGGAGGAAGAGGAGAGCGTGAGCGACTGTAGCCCTGCCAGATCCCGCAGGACCTCAAAGTGCCGCAGCTTAGGGGCCGCCACAGAGAAGGCCCTGTTCTGGGACCCGTCACCCCCTCAGCCTCCGAGGACGGGGAAACCACCCTGTTATAAGAATTCTAAGGTCTCAAAATATAAAATAAATGTTCATAAATGTACAAGGCGAACACATGCATAAGTATATAAACCACGTCTCTGAAATAGTACAGGAGAGCAATCCTGAAGCCATTTTGACTCTCCCAAAGACCTCAAATATTCCTCTGCAGTAAGGGAGGCAAATGGGGAAAGCCCATCCCATTGCCTTTTTGCTTGCAAATCCTGTCTGAAGGGCGTATTTGGGTATGAATACAGTAAGCCTGTTACCTGGACTCAGAAACTAAAGTATTAACCATAGAAATCATAGAATCCTAGAGTTGGAAGAGACCCCAAGGGCCATCCAGTCCAACCCCCTGCCAAGCAGGAAACACCATCAAAGCATTCCTGACAGATGGCTGTCAAGCCTCCGCTTAAAGACCTCCAAAGAAGGAGACTCCACCACACTCCTTGGCAGCAAATTCCACTGTCCAACAGCTCTTACTGTCAGGAAGTTCTTCCTAATGTTTAGGTGGAATCTTCTTTCTTGTAGTTTGAATCCATTGCCCGTGTCCGCTTCTCTGGAGCAGCAGAAAACCTTTCACCCTCCTCTATATGACATCCAAGGAGTGTGGTGGAGTCTCCTTCTTTGGAGGTCTTGAAGCGGAGGCTTGACAGCCATCTGTCAGGAATGCTTTGATGGTGTTTCCTGCTTGGCAGGGGGTTGGACTAGATGGCCCTTGGGGTCTCTTCCAACTCTAGGATTCTATGATTCTATGACTAACTGCGTCTATGTGACAGTCAGTTTGGTCCGTTGGTCGGTTAGGCTGCTGCTGATAGAAGTGTTAAGTAGCAAATGCTCTGATGGAGTCTTTTTAGGACTCACTAATATCTAATATATAGTTTATATCTTTTGTAACCTAAGTATGTACTCAATGAATCTGACAGTAAACTAGTTTATATTGTTATCATTCAGATTCATGTGTATTTTTCTTTTAAGAGGGACAAAAGGGATTAACAACCAAGAAGGCAGGAAGGTAGAAGATATAATTATTAAAAAGGACTCAAACGAGTCAGCAATCCGCTTGCTGCTGTGTAAATTCAAATAAGGAAACGTTTAACCCTGCTATATTATGTATAAAAGTACCTACAAAAAAAAACCTCTACGGTTCTGTGATTGTGAGGCAGGCTAGCTAGCGGCTGAAACTCACCTCGATCGAGGGGAAGCTCATCCCAATGATGAAGTTGCAAGTCCAGTTGGCGAAGCCGGCCACGGCCATTGCAGCCGGCCGGGGACCCTGGCTGAAGAGCTCCGCCACAATGAACCAGGGAATGGGACCCGGGCCGATCTCAAAGAACGCCACGAAGCCAAAGGTGGCCACCATGCTGAGGTAGCTCATTGCCGGCACACGTTCCTGCGGTGCGTGGAAAGAAACGGGAGGCGCTGCGTCAACCCTCTCGCGACCAAATGTGCCGTATACGTATGTAAAATATTCTACTTTAAAACTAGGAAACACACAAGGGAGATTACAGGTAGGTAGCCGTGTTGGTCTGCCATAGTCAAAACAAAATAAAAAATAAAAAAATAATTCCTTCCAGTAGCACCTTAGAGACCAACTAAGTTTGTTCTTGGTATGAGCTTTCGTGTGCATGCACACTTCTTCAGATACACTGAAACGGAAGTCACCAGACCCTTCCTGAGTAATACCCCTCCCCACTCTCTCACTATATATAAGGGTCTGGTGACTTCTGTCTCAATGAAATCAATGGCAAAAGCCAGGGATACCCTCTCCGCCCTAGTATCTTGCTTTTATGTCCAAGGCATATGCGAGCAGTGCCAGATTTACGTATAAGCTAAACAAGCTGTAGCTTAGGGCCCCACTTTCTTGGGGGCCCCCCAAAAATGTAATGGGGAAAAACAACTGGATGTATATTTCCAAAATATAAGATAAAAAAACAAATAAAATAAAACCTACATACAGCAACAGTGTTTTGTGTTGTGTAGGCTCCTATGATGTAAGTCATGGGCCCCGCCTGCTAGCCTGCTCCCTAAAATATCACTGGTTTGCTCCTTTCTATATATAGGGTGCCTACATTCTGCATGGACTGGTTGTAACAATTACTTTGATAAAATACATATTTTGTTACGCGCAAATGGCTTTAGATCCCTATGAGGTCCATAAATGACCATATAGCATATATTCAACACAAAAAGCGACAATTTGTTGTTGACAAAGGACAGCTGGACATAGAAAGGGCCCCGTTACCTTCATCAAACCTAAATCCGTCCCTGTATGTGAGAGCTGAAACGATGACCCACAGATGAAATAGCCCCAACAGAAGATTAGTCAAATCAACATTGGGTAGGCCTAGGGCATCCCGGTGCTCTCCAGATGTTTTGGACTACAAATCCCATCATCCAGAGGAAGCGCGATGCTGGCTATGGCTGATGGGAGTTGTAGTCCAGAGTAGCTGGAGGTCGCCAGGCAGGTGAAGGCTGTCTTAGGCTGATGAAGGGCTACATCCTTTGCCCAGTTACTCACCGTCAAGCCCTGGGCCACTGTCATAAGAATGGCACACACGGCCATCCCAGCCAATCCCAACATATGCAATGTCCGCCTGCCAGCTCGCTCCACCAGGAACACCTGGGGCAGAGAAGAAAAGATGAAGAAGGTTGTGAGAAAGAGGTGGAGAAGAAGACCGAGGGGACAACAGAAAAAAAGGAAGGAGAGAGGGGTTCAGGGAGTCAAAGGCCTTGCAGAGCAGGAGGCAACCAATGGACTCCAACTCCCAGCAGGCAGCATGGCCCAATGGCCAGGAATGATGGGAGTTGTGGTCCAGCAAGCAACATCTGGGAGGCAACCACACTGGTCCAGAGAGGAGGAGAGGTATCACAGTAGCCCCATAGGTTGCGAACCAATGACCCTCTGGGACTTTTCCAACTAAACGGCCTCGGCCCAGTAGACCTGAAGGAGCGTCTCCACCGGCATCGTTCAGCCCAGACACTGAGGTCCAGCTCCGAGGGCCTTCTGGCGGTTCCCTCCCTGCGAGGAGTGAGGTTACAGGGAACCAGGCAGAGGGCCTTCTCGGTGGTGGCGCCCGATCTGTGGAACACCCTCCCGTTGGATATCAAAGAGATAAACAATTATATGAATTTTCGCAAACATCTGAAGGCAGCCCTGTATAGTATCGGGAGGTTTTTAACGTTCTGTGTTTTGTTGTGTTCGTTTATATTTTTTTGGAAGCTGCCCAGAGTGGCTGGGGCAGCCCAGTCAGATGGGCAGGGTATAAGATGAGGATTAACAACAACAACAACAATTTCTGTGAAATCCTGTTCAGCCACTTTAACAGCCCCATAGATGAATTTAACCCATGGGTAGGCAAACTAAGGCCCGGGGGCCAAATCCGGCCCCATCGCCTTCTCAATCCGGCCCGCGGGCGGTCCGGGAATCAGCGTGTTTTTACATGAGTAGAATGTGTCCTTTTATTTAAAACGCATCTCTGGGTTATTTGTGGGGCATAGGAATTAGTTCATATATATTTTTCAAAATATAGTCCGGCCCTCCACAAGCTCTGAGGGACAGTGGACCGGCCCCCTGGTGGAAAAGTTTGCTGAGCCCTGATTTTAACCTCCTGTAGCTGTCCTCACTGGGGTGGGGGAAGGGAGCAGAATTGGGGACCCTAACCCTTCTTAACAAGGAGGGCAGATATTATGCAGAACCTGGTTAAACTGTGGAACTCCCTCCCACAAGAGGCAGGTCACGGCCACCAACTTGGATGGCTTTGAAAGAGGAACGGACTAATTCATCCAGGAGGGAGCTATCAAAGACTGCTAGCCACGCTGGCTATGGCACAATGCTTCTGAATACCAGTTGCTGGAAACCACACGAGTGCTCTCGAGTTCGAATCCTGCTTGCGGGTTCCCCACAGGCGTCTGGCTGGCCCCTGTGAGAACAGGATGCTGGGCTAGGCGGGCGACTGGCCTGATGCAGGGGAACTCTTAAGTTCTCAGTGCACTGTTATTGCTGTTATTAGGATAATCACCTACTATAAATCACTTGCAGAAGCCTCAAACTTGCCACTTGCCAAACAAGCCTTTCTAGCCGTTACCAGCAGTCGTACTTGCTCAAAAGGCATGGCGACCATTTGCGAACGCTATTCCCTCCCAGACTTTGCCACCTTCCCACCACCTTTTAACAGAAAAACAGATGTAAGGATGCAAGGAAAAGACCGGTTGAGTTTTTGTTTCTGTTCTTTACTTCTTGTTGTTGTTGTTGTTTTTCTTTAAGATGTGTAGAATGAATGTTAGTTTATTTTGTTTGTAACTGCGAATGTATTATTAGTTGTATTGATGTACAATAAAATAAAGGTTGTTTTTTTAAAAAAATAAAGTTTTTTATAAAAACACCAGACTTTGCCGCCTTGACCTCATGGGATAAAGACAAAATCCGCAAATGGATTTTAGACAGGGGCAAAGTGTTGGATTTGGCTCTATCTAACTCGGCTAGACTATCCACGTGGTTCCCCTGCGTGAAGGCAGTAAGATCTCTGGCCCACTATCTGAGTGACCTGACGAATCCTGCGCAAAGAAGAGCCTTCACACTTGCCCGCTTCCACTCCATTCCTACAGCATTCCTACAGGGTATATTTTCCAACACTCCTCCTGATCTTCGCCTTTGCCCGTGCAACAGGGGAAAGATAGAGGACTTTATTCACTTTTTCTTTCACTGCTCTTTATATGACTCAATAAGACCGAGGCTCTTCCTATTAATTCCCCCGTCCATCGTCTTGGAAGATGACTGTATGAAATACTTATTGGTGGACGCCAACCCCATGGTTACCCGCGGTGTGGCCATCTATATTTTGCAGGCCCTGAAACTCAGGGCCACCTCGATAGGTTAACTTTTTTTTTTAAGCCCTGGACTTTTGTAAATATTCTGAAATACCCATAGCCACATGATTTATTACTGCTTTTACCATATCTTGTTTTATCTACCATGATTTATATCTGTTGTTTAGCAAATGTATCTAACATATCATGTATAACTGCGGCAGGTTTCTGCCTGAATTCTTTTCTATGTGCTGTGGCCAGTTGGCTAACGCAATAAACTTTGATTTGATTTGATTTGCTATTTTTACTTTTAATTAAATGCGTATAAAGATTTGCCAGGCACGGATACAGCGGCGGGAGGATCTTACCGAAACGACGGTGAACACCGTGTTCA
This sequence comes from Lacerta viridis, assembly GCA_900245905.1. Taxonomy (NCBI): domain Eukaryota; kingdom Metazoa; phylum Chordata; class Lepidosauria; order Squamata; family Lacertidae; genus Lacerta; species Lacerta viridis. Next base: position 643,208 of record OFHU01002692.1, read on the forward strand.
CGGCGCCAGCTCCGATGGTGGCGAAGATGGGTTTGTCCAAGCCAGCCTTTTTGAAGATGTCGGTTGAGTAATAGAATATCTAAGAGGACAGAGAGAGTGGTCAAAGGATAGTGTCCCCCCAGCAGGGCTGGCCCAAGACATTTTGCCTCATGGGTGGACTGGCTCTGCCCCCTTCAGAGCCATCTAACACCCCCCCCCCAAAAAAAATCCCACTCTCCTGCTCCTGTTCAACATCTTCTTAACCGCTCAACACCTACTTTGCCCTTTTTATTATTATTAAAGATTTTCTTGATTTACAAAGGTATGTGTGATGTCTCTCTCGTCTTTTTTCCATGTTACCTTTTTACAGATCAGTTTCGTTTTGTTGAGACATTAGGAAGAAAAGGGGGAAAGAGGTGGGGTGATGACATTTCTATTTTACTTAATATTTCCACCCAAAAATGTGAGCAGTCTGGAATAGAGTGATGCACGGAGGGAGCTACGGCCCAAGACAGGAAAAGAAATGCTAAAGGAATAGATGCTTTAAATCTCCAGGGACTGATGAGCTGCACCCAAGGGTGGCAGAGGAGCTTTTGGGGTGTCATCTCAGAGCCTCTGTCTATAATCCCCGAGATTTCTTGGAGAACAGGGGAGGTCCCTGCAGACTGGAGGCAGGCAAACGTCCCCCTCTTCGAGAAAGGAAGCCAACTTGTTTTCTCCTGCTCCAGAAGGCAGGATCTGAACCGGCGGTTTCAAATCGCGAAAAAGGAGATCCTGAGTAAACCTCAGGAAGAACGTTCTCATGGTAAAAAAGGTAGAGGTCCCCGTAGTCAAAGGCGACTACGGGGTTGCGGCGCTCATCTCACTTTCAGGCCGAGGGAGCCGCCGTTTGTCCGCAGACAGCTTTCCGGGTCATGTGACCAGCATGACTAAACCGCTTCTGGCGCAACGGGACACTGTGACGGAAACCAGAGCGCATGGAAATGCCATTTACCTTCCCGCCGCAACAGTACCTATTTATCTACTCTCAATGGTTTGCTTTCGAACTGCTAGGTTGGCAGGAACTGGCACAGAGCAACGGGAGCTCACCCCTTTGCGGGGATTCGAACCGCCGACCTTCCGATCGGCAAGCCCAAGAGGCTCAGTGGTTTAGCCCACAACGCCACCCGCGTCCCTCTGACGGTAAGAGCCGTTTGGTGGTGGAACGGACTCTCTCGGAGGGTGCTGGGCTCTCCTTGGTTGGAGGATTTTGAGCAGAGGTTGGGTGGGATTCTTTGGCTGAGATTCCAGCATTGCAAGGGGTTGGACTAGATGACACCTCGGGGTCCCTTCGAACTCTACAGTTCTGTTACTCTTCCTCCCTCCCTCCCCCTGCAGCAAACTCACCGCGTTGACGCCGGAGAGCTGCTGCGAGAGCTGTAAGACCACCGCGATCAGCAGGGGCTGGCGGTAGATGCGGCAGCGGAAGAGCTGCGCGATGGAGACTTTGCGCTCCAAGTCCATCCGCCGCTTCTCCTCCTTCATCTCCGTCAGAGCTGCGGTCACGTCCACCTGGCCCGTCAGCCGCTTGAGACCTGGAGGGGGAAAGAAGAGGGAGCGTTACCGCGTGTTTCAGGGGCGGGGAGGCGGAACAGGAAGCGGGAGAGATAGGAGGCTCAGTTGGCGGCAGACGTGAAGAAAGGCAGATTCCGTGCGAGGGATCGAACACAAAGCGGCCAATATCGAATAATGGCGTGATGCGAATGTACGGCGCGACTGTATTTGGAGCACTGTGCGTCCAGTTCTGTTCGCCTCTCCTCGTAAAGGATATTGTAGAGTTGGTTGGCTGAAACCAGAACTCTTGCTGCTGGGACTGATGGCTAAACAATGAGAAAAAAAGACTATGGAACTTTATTTCAATATATGATTACAAGCCACAGGTAGGTAGCCGGGTTGGTCTGCCGTAGTCGAAACAAAATTAAAAAAAAAAAATTCCTTCCAGTAGCACCTTAAATGGTAAATGGGGCCCCTGACCATTAGGTCCAGTCGTGTCCGACTCTGGGGTTGCGGCGCTCATCTCGCTTTACTGGCCGAGGGAGCCAGCGTTTGTCCGCAGACAGCTTCCGGGTCATGTGGCCAGCATGACTAAGCCACTTCTGGCGAACCAGAGCAGCGCACGGAAACACCTTTTACCTTCCCGCCGGAGCGGTACCTATTTATCTACTTGCACTTTGACGTGCTTTCGAACTGCTAGGTGGCAGGAGCAGGGACCGAGCAACGGGAGCTCACCCCGTCACGGGGATTCGAACCGCCAACCTTCTGATCGGCAAGCCCTAGGCTCTGTGGTTAAACCCACAGCGCCACCCGATTCTACAATTCTATGAATGGGGAAAAGGCAGAGGGAAAGGAGAGGGGGAGGGGGAGATCTCACTTTCTTTAGCCTTGGACTCCTTGTTGCGGATGATGTAGAGGTATCGGGGGCTCTCCGGACAGAAGGGGAACATCAGGAGCTGGAGGATGGAAGGGACCACCGAGATACCCAGCAAGAGGGGCCACAGCTCACTTGTGCCCAGAAGACTGTCCAGACCAAATACCTGTTGCACGAAAAAAAGCCAGTTAGGCACCTCACACAATTCTCGTTTCATTGATTTTTTCAAAACAGATTTTTCAGATTCCAGTAAACATGCCCTCCCCGTTCTGGACAGAACAGAAAATACAGGAAGGACGCTTTCGGCCATAGTTGTAAACATGATTCCAGACGGTGCCAAACATTTGAATTTTCAACAGAGAACGTCAGGGTACCAGATTTCCACAAAGCCATCAGCTAGAGCATGGGAAGGCAAGCTAAGGCCCGGGGGTCGCATCCGGTCCAATCGCCTTCTAAATCCGGCCTGCGGACGGTCCGGGAATCAGTGTGCTTTTACATGAGTAGAATGTGTCCTGTTATTTAAAATGCATCCCTGGGTTATTTGTGGGGCATAGGAATTCGTTCATTTCCCCCCTTCAAAATATAGTCCGGCCCCCCACAAGGTCTGAGGGAGAGTGGACCGGCCCCCTGCTGAAAAAGTCTGCCTACCTATGAGCTAGAGCCTTCATTTCCTTAGCCAATTTCCCCCGATAATGCTATACCCCATACTTTTTGGGGCCACACTGATATAAAGTCATACCTCGGAAGTTGAATGGGATTTCTTCCGGAAGTTCGCTTGACTTCCAAAACGTTCGGAAACCAAAGCGCGGCTTCTGATTGGCTGCAAGAAGCTCCTGCAAGCCAATCGGAAGCCACGCCGGACATTCGGCCTCCAAAATTCGTTTGGGAACGGGAACACTCACTTCCGGGTTTCGATCATTCGAGACCCAACTTGTTCGGGAGCCAAGGCGTTTGAGATCCGAGGTACGACTGTATAGATAAACTGTGGAACTCCCTGTAATAGGAAGCAGTGATGTCCACCAATTTGGACGGCTTTAAGAGAGGACAGGACAACTTCACAGAGGAGGAGAGGGCTATCGGTGGTTACCTGCAAGGACGGCTATACTTATGCCTCTGTGGAAGTATTATTATTATTATTATTATTATTATTATTATTATTATTATTATGTCCATTGGACTGATCCAGCAGGGATCTTCTCATATTTTTAAATGCCCCAGGATTTTTCCAGCTCTGAGCTATGAGCAGATACATAATATATTTTCTAACCCACCCTATTCCAATGACTGGGGCGGATTGCAAAAACTGAGATGCCCCTTTCTGTTTTGAATGCCACGCCAGGCAGGCATGGAGAGAGGCCTGGTCTCTTCCTTTTGCCCGAATGAGACAGGCAGCGCTTTCTGCCAAGTTCTCCAAACACAGGGCAGAAATAGGTTCTGTCTGGCAGCCACTGTGGGGAAGTCCCAGTGACAACCATCGGGGAGGTGGCCACTTCCCCAAATCCCTCTCTGGAGCTGTCCGGCCGTCTCCCCGCAACTTCCTTAAAAGGTTTTCACAGGCCCCCTGTCCGGCACGACTTGTGCTCCGATTGCCTGGGGGACAGCCTGTCACCCAACGTGGGTTGGAAAAAACGGGACAGCGGTCATGCAGTCCCTTGACCCTCATATTGGGGTCTGCCCCATCACCGGACGTCAGAAAGCCCTGTATGGTCTGTCGCTGCATCAGAAAACTCAACAAAGAGATTTCAGTGGTCCCTTGGTTCTCAAACGCCTTGGTACTCAAACAACTTGGAACCCAAACACTGCAAACCCGGAAGTAAGTGTTCCGGTTTGCGAACTTTTTCCGGAAGCTGAACGCGTTTTTTCACCTACTGACTGATTGATTGTGTGACTCAGTACATTTTTCTTGCTTTCTTTTTTAGTTTTGAGTGTTGGAAGCCGACCCAAGGGCCATCACTTCTGTTTTGAGTGTTACACTCTTTTTGTTATTTCTTTTGCGTTTTCGTTTTTGCAGCTCTGTTTTTGTCACCTACTGACTGATTGATTGTGTGACTTCAGTACATTGTTTCTTGCTTTCATTTTAGAATCATAGAATCATAGAATCCTAGAGTTGGAAGAGACCCCAAGGGCCATCCAGTCCAACCCCCTGCCAAGCAGGAAACACCATCAAAGCATTCCTGACAGATGGCTGTCAAGCCTCCGCTTAAAGACCTCCAAAGAAGGAGACTCCACCACACTCCTTGGCAGCAAATTCCACTGCCGAACAGCTCTCACTGTCAGGAAAAATCAATAAAACTAGATAGATTGTTAGAAAACCCTGCAACTGACCACCCATGCTGCCCTTCTCATGAGGCAACCAGAAACTGGAGAACCAGCGGCCCATCTAGTGCAGCATCCTGTTCTCACATTGGCCAACCAGCTGCCTATTACAGGAAACCCACCAGCAGGATTCGAACGCAAGACCCCTCTCCCCCTTGCAGTTTCCAGCACCTGGTTTTCAGAAGCGTGGAGGAATTGCTCAGCCATTGTGGCTAGTAGCCCCCGATAGCCCTCATCTTCATTAATTTACCGAGGAAGTTGGCAGAAGTAGCTTCTCCAAGCCCTCCCGCTCCAGTTACACCGCGTGCAATTTCTTTTGGAAAAGACCCACATACCGTCTTCGCACCACAGCCCAAACCGCTTCACACCGCAACCAGGACTTACCTGCTAATCCCATTAACAGAGCCCTCTCATTTCCCTAGAAGCTGGCCAATGGTGGTTCCCGTATTGTAGCGGGTTGGGCTAGATGACCCCCGGGGGTCCCTTCCCACTCGACAGTCCTAGGATTCTATGCTGTGTGTGTGAGAGAGAGAGAGAGAGAAGAGAGGGGGGAATTGTTCTTTACCTGGGCAATGAGGATTCCGATGACAATGGCCAGCTGATTCAGTGTGCCCAGTGCCCCGCGCAGGTTGGTGGGGGAGATTTCGCCCACGTACATGGGAACGAGACCCGAAGCAAATCCTGGCATGGAAAGAAACAAAGGATCAGTCTGGGAAACAGCCAGATGAACGTGACAAAAGAGGAGCTGCCGTCGGAAGAATCACAGAACTGGAATACTGCATCCAGTTCTGGGCGCCCCATTTTAAGGAGGAGGTTGACAAGCCGGAACAGGTGCAGAGGATGACCAAGGGCCTAGAAGCCAAGCCTGATGAGGAACGGCTGAAGGAATTTGGGCATGTTTAGCCTGGAAAAGAGGAGACTGAGAGGAGATATGAGAGCCACCTTCAAATATCTGAAGGGCTGTCCCACGGAAGAGAGAGCAAGCTTGTTTTCTTCCGCTCTGGAGGGTAGGACTCGAACCCGCGGCTTCAAGTTACAAGGAAGGAGATTCTGACTAAGCATCACTCGGAGATTCTGAATGTCTGGAGGCGGTTGGAGGATGGATGGCGGCTAACAGATTGAGGTTGAATCCTGACAAGACAGAAGTACTGTTTTGGGGGGACAGGGGTGGGCAGGTGTGGAGGACTCCCTGGTCCTGAATGGGGTAACTGTGCCCCTGAAGGACCAGGTGCACAGCCTGGGAGTCATTTTGGACTCACCGCTGTCCATGGAGGCACATTCTGTGTCCAGGGCAGCTGTCTACCAGCTCCATCTGGTACGCAGGATGAGACCCTTCCTGCCCGCAGACTGTCTCGCCAGAGTGGTGCATGCTCTGGTTATCTCCTGCTTGGACTACTGCAATGCGCTCTACGTGGGGCTACCTTTGAAGGTGACCGGAAACTACAACTAATCCAGAATGCGGCAGCTAGACTGGTGGACTGGGAGCGGCCGCCGAGACCACATAACACCGGTCCTGAAAGACCTACATTGGCTCCCAGGACGTTTCCAAGCACAATTCAAAGTGTTGGTGCTGACCTTGAAAGCCCTAAACGGCCTTGGCCCAGTATACCTGAAGGAGCATCTCCACCCCCATTGTTCAGCCCGGACACTGAGGTCCAGCTCCGAGGGCCTTCTGGCGGTTCCCTCACTGCGAGAAGTGAGGTTACAGGGAACCAGGCAGAGGGCCTTCTCGGTGGTGGCGCCCGCCCTGTGGAACGCCCTCCCATCAGATGTCAAGGAAATAAACAACTACCTGACTTTAGAAGACATCTGAAGGCAGCCCTGTTTAGGGACGCTTTTAATATTTGATGAATTATTGCATTTTAATATCTTGCTGGAAACTGCCTACAGTGGCTGGGGAAACCCGGCCGGATGGGCGGGGTATGAATAAATTATAATTATTGGGAAGAACTTTCTGGTGGTAAGAGCCGTTTGGCAGTGGAACGGACACCTTCAGGAGATGGCAGACTCTCCTTCCTTTGAGCCAGGGGTCCCCAAACTAAGGCCCGGGGGCCGGATGCGGCCCAATCGTCTTCTAAATCCGGCCCGCGGACGGTCCAGGAATCAGCGTGTTTTTACATGAGTAGAATGTGTCCTTTTATTTAAAATGCATCTCTGGGTTATTTGTGGGGCATAGGAATTCGTTCATATTTTTTTTCAAAATATAGTCCAGCCCCCCACAAGGTCTGAGGGACAGTGGACCGGGCCCCCTGCTGAAAAAGTTTCCTGACCCAGGTTGGGTGGCCATCTATCATGGACATTTATCTGAGATTTCTGTGTTGCAGGGGGGTTGGGCTAGATGACCCCTGGGGCCCCTGCTCAGCTCTACTGGAAAGTACAACCCTCTGCCACAAAGGAGCCGCAACTAAAGCTGTTCAGTGGTGGCATCTGGAAAGGCAGAAAGGGCATGAAAACAGCAAAGGGAATTGCCTTTCCTCCCCCTTGCTAATTGAGACCGGCTTCCTTCTGCAGATGACTCCAGGAAGCCCCAAAGCAGGGTAGGAAAAGGACGCACCCCCCTTTTATTCTTCACAAGACGCAGTTCTGCCTTGGCACCGTGCCCCTGGGCACGCACCCAGCCTTGCTGACGGAGAGCAGTGATGACTCTCCAGTCCAAAGGTTCACCCAAGATTCTCCGTCTGCTGCGGCCGTTACTCAAATGTTCCCTCTCTGAGCCTGGGAGTTTGTCACGCCACAGAGGATGATCTCCGGCTGAGTCACACACAGGAACAAACCAGCAGTAGCCTTGGCGAAGGTTTTTCTCGCCCCAGGGAGCCACGTGGCCACGGTGGGCGGAGCCAGAGTCAAAAGGGGGCGGGGCAAACTTAATTGTAGACTTTTATAGAATCATAGAATCCTAGAGTTGGAAGAGACCACAAGGGCCATCCAGTCCAACCCCCTGCCAAGCAGGAAACACCATCAAAGCATTCCTGACAGATGGCTGTCAAGCCTCCGCTTAAAGACCTCCAAAGAAGGAGACTCCACCACACTCCTTGGCAGCAAATTCCACTGTCGAACAGCTCTTACTGTCAGGAAGTTCTTCCTAATGTTTAGGTGGAATCTTCTTTCTTGTAGTTTGAATCCATTGCCCCGTGTCCGCTTCTCTGGAGCAGCAGAAAACAACCTTTCTCCCTCCTCTATATGACATCCTTTTATATATTTGAACATGGCTATCATATCACCCCTTAACCTTCTCTTCTCCAGGCTAAACATACCCAGCTCCCTAAGCCGTTCCTCATAAGGCATCGTTTCCAGGCCTTGGACCATTTTGGTTGCCCTCCTCTGGACACGTTCCAGCTTGTCAGTATCCTTCTTGAACTGTGGTGCCCAGAACTGGACACAGTATTCCAGGTGAGGTCTGACCAGAGCGGAATACAGTGGTACTATTACTTCCCTTGATCTAGACGCTATACTCCTATTGATGCAGCCCAGAATTGCATTGGCTTTTTTAGCTGCTGCATCACACTGTTGACTTTCAAGTTTATGGTCTACCAAGACTCCTAGATCCTTTTCACATGTACTGCTCTCAAGACAGGTGTCACCCATCCTGTATTTGTGCCTTTCATGTAGGCTAATCTCTTCCAGGATGGGTCTACCATGAAACAAATGATGCTCCAGTCCAGGGTGGACAAAAATCAATGTTTGTTTGTTTTTAAATCAAAAAATCAGATTTTAAAAATTTTAAATTAGATTTTTAAAAATATAAATCAAATTTTTTATTATTATTTCAATAGGATTTTTAAAATAAAATGCTTTCAGGGGAAAAATATTTGTAAAGATAGTTTTCTATTTAAGTTACATTATCGTCCAAAGCATGGGTCCCCAAACTAAGGCCCGGGGGCCGGATGCGGCCCAATCACCTTCAAAATGCGGCCCGCAGACGGTCCGGGAATCAGTGTGTTTTACATGAGTAGAATGTGTCCTTTTATTTAAAATGCATCTCTGGGTTATTTGTGGGGCATAGGAATTCGTTCATTATTATTTTTTTCAAAATATAGTCCGGCCCCCACAAGGTCTGAGCGACAGTGGACCGGCCCCATGCTGAAAAAGAATGAAACCTTCATCTGGTTGTAAATATTGGGATTATACCAGCAAGAATGATTCTTTCTGTAAAAAAATATATGATTTAAATCGAGTCTTACTGGCTACTGATTTAAATCAAAAACAAACCAATAACCCGACCCCCCTTCCACAAACACATTTAAAAGAATAATCAGCCAGGTTACAGAGAAACATTTTCGCCTGGCACTTAACTGAGGCCCCACCGACAAAAATATATCCAGGTTTCCTTCTCTATTCCCAGTAGCATCACTGGTTCAAAAACCTGTGTGTCTTTTCATAGAATTGTAGGGGGACCCCTAAGGGTCATCCAGCCCAACCCGCTTCCTTACCTGAGAAAGCCCCAATCAGGAATCGTCCGATAATCATCATCTCGTAGGACTTGCCGAGTTTGGCCAGGCCCATGAAACCGCTGCCAAGGAAGGCCAAGCCATTGTTCACAATCATCGCCCTCTTCCTAAAACCGCAGAAGAAACGAAAGCGTCTGCTGTTGTTGTTCGGCTGGTTTCGTTTCGAAGAATTTAATACGACGTTTCATTTATTTATTTATTACAATCATATCCCCCACACCTTCCCTCCGGGGAGTCTGAGGGTTGACGTAGAGGGTTCTACCCCACCCTCTCGATTCCATCTCGCAACAACCTTGCGAGGTAGATTAGGCTGGGAGGCAGCGACTGAATCTCAAGGTCACCAGTGAACTTTCGTGGCTGAGTGAGGATTCGAACCCTGATCCCGCAGAGCCCAGCCTGACACACTAACCACTACACTGACTTATGACTCAAATCCCCTTAGAGATGGGGCAACTCTGCTAATGAAGAAAGGTTGCAGCGTTGAAGAATTTTATTTATTTTTTAGTTTACAGAGGAAAGGCGACGAGATTAGACGTTTATAAAATTACGCGTGGCGTAGAGAGTGTGGATAGAGAAAAGTTTCCTTCCTCCTCCTCTCAAAGCACCAGAACTTGTGGGCATTCAACGAAGCTGGACGTTGGAAGATTCAGATAAAAGAAAGTCTTTCTTCACAGAGCGTGGCGTTAACTTGCGGAACTCCTTGCCACAGGAGGCAGCAATGGCTGCCCACCTGGGTGGCTTTAAAAGAGAATTGGGCAAATTCACGGAGGCCACAACGGCTATGTTCCGTCACCACTGTCAGAGGCATCTTGTGGAGGCAGAGCTTCTTCTTCTTTGGCGATCCCTCGTAGCCGAGTAAGATTGTCTTCCATAAACACGGTTTTAACAATGAGTCCGTAAGTGAATGTGGAGGCCAATTCTGGAAGCCACACGTCCTTCCACAGTGGGGACATTGGTTTCCGGGCGGGAGTCGATCACGGTGAGGGTTTGCCAAGGTGCCTTCCTCTTAGCACGTTTCTCCCTTGCGTCCTGAGTTCGAGTGTCTTCAAAGCCCACAACACCTTTGGTCAAGGCTGTTCTCCAACTGGAGCGCTCGCAGGCCAGTGTTTCCCAGTTGTCGGTGTTTATACTACATTTTTTTTAGATTTGCCTTGAGAGTCTTTAAACCTCTTTTGTTGACCACCAGCATTACGCTTTCCATTTTAAGTTCGGAATAGAGTAGTTGCTTTGGAAGACGATAATCAGGCATCCACACAACATGACCAGTCCAACGAAGTTGATGTTGAAGAATCATTGCTTCGACACTGGTGATCTTTGCTTCTTCCAGTACACTGGTATTAGTTCCCTGTCTTCCCAAGTGATGTGTAAAAAATTTCGGAGACACCGTTGATGGAATCTTTCAAGGAGTTGGAGATGGCGTTTATAAGTGGTCCATGTTTCACAAGCATACAGTAAGGTTGGTAGTACAATAGCTTTTGTAAACAAGCATTTTGGTTTCCCTGCGAATGTCCCGGTCCTCAAACACTCTGCACTTCAATCGGGAGAAAGCTTTACTCGCAGAGCTCAGGCGATGCTGGAATTGGGCATCAATGGATATGCAATTGTTCCCCAGCGTGAAGAACAACACACACAAGCCATCAAAGCTAAATTATTTTATTGTAGATAAGATGCAGAGCGTGTCTCTGCTTGCTAACTCAGTAAGTCAGAGCTGTGCATAATGCATCTAGCATCTCTCTCTCTTGAGCCAGAACTGAAAGTGGAAGTAAAGATATACAGAAACATCACATGGTTGAGAAAGCAGACAAAACAGCTGTCTTTCTCATGGGAAAAACACAAGTCATACCAGGCTCGCTGCTGCTTTTCCAGCTCGGTCTTGTACCCATATCCTAACAAACTGCCCAGGCAGGAGAAGTGATTGACATTTTCCAACGTTACACCACTGAGTTGGAGCGCAGCCATATTGCCTAGTAGATATCGAGAGCCCTCTCCTCTTCCATGAATTTGCCCAGTCCTCTTTTAAAGGCATCCAAATTGGTGGCTGTCGCTGCCTCCTGTGGCTGGGAGTTCCACGGGTTAATTCTGCGCTGTGTGAAGAAGGGCTTTCTTTTATCTGCAACCCCCCCCCCGATCCTCAGTCCGCTGTCTAGAGAGGATCTCTAAAGAGCCGCCGGAGCAATATTTTATCTCCGTATATCAGTGCCGGGAGATAATCTTGCCCTTTAGACATCCCTCCCTTAACATTCAGATCGTGAGATAAAGCGCGAAAGGCTGGCAAGGCTTTTTCCCACAGCGTGCCGGGCTGGATCCGGCCCACGCACAGCAGGTCAAGGCTCCTCTGCTGTAGAAGGAAACGATTACCCATTCGCTGCAAGAAACGAGGGATTAAAATACCGGGTCCAAGTTGCGGCTTGCAAATAGTCTCTGAGGGCAGAACATGCAGGAGCGTAAAATCAAAGTTAAGTTTATACAGGTCTTAACCGCTTGCTGAAAGCTTTTTTTTTTGTTCATGCAAGTCAATCTGGACACGTCAACGCTGATCTGTTTTAATCTCTCTTCAGCCTGCTGTTGGTATTAATTTATCGTTTAAACGGTTTTCACCGTTTTTATTTGTAGCTTTCATATTTATAGAGGCCAATCGGAATACAAATGCCGTTTTCTGATAATAATTCCTATTTATCTATTGACTGAGGGGCGTGGGTGGCGCTGTGAGTTAAACCACAGAGCCTTGGGCTTGCCGATCAGAAGGTCGGCGGTTCGAATCCCCGTGACGGAGTGAGCTCCCGTTGCTCGGTCCCTGCTCCTGCCCACCTAGCAGTTCGAAAGCACGTCAAAGTGCAAGTAGATAAATAGGTACCACTCCGGCGGGAAGGTAAACGGCGTTTCTGTGCGCTGCTCTGGTTCGCCAGAAGCGGCTTAGTCATGCTGGCCACATGACCCGGAAGCTGTACGCCGGCTCCCTCGGCCACTAAAGCGAGATGAGCACCGCAACCCCAGAGTCGTCCACAACTGGACCTAACGGTCAGGGGTCCCTTTACCTATGTATTGACTGACAAGATTTATGTGCTGCTTGGTTGTTGTGAAACCTCTAAGCAGGTTACAAGAAGTATTAAGCCTACCGATAAAATAATTAAATTGAATTTTCGTATTTATTGTCAACCGCTTAGAGGTTTTAGGATAATGCAGCAGTACATAAATCCCATTTTCTGAGAAGACTTCTTAGCTATTTGCTGGTTCTTTTCTGGCAAATTTTATATACCGCTGGGTTGTCCTGAAACATCAAAGCAGGTTTACAAATTAAAATGATCAATTAAGGGGGGCAAAAACAGTTTACAACAGTAGACAAAAAAGTGATCAAAACACGTCAGCGTAAATATTTCTGGAAGGGTTTACCTAAGCGAAAAGGTTTTAAGAAAGGTGCCGAGAAGGGTACAGCAAAGGTGTTTGACTGGCATCAAGAGGCAGGGAGTTCCAAAGTCTGGGTGCTGCTACACTAAAATACCTGATTTCTTGCAAGAACAGAACAAATATTATGTGGCACCTGTAAGAGTGCCATTTCTGCAGATCAAAGCGGACAAGCGTGCATTTATGGGTAAGGTGACCTTGCAAATAACTATTAGGACTACTTGCTTCTTATTTCTGGACTGGCACCTGTGTTGCTCTATAGCAGACAGCAACTCAACAGGTGCCACCTCTTCTAACATAGGCAAGCAGTGACAACTGGAGCTTTACCTGTTGAATTACTGCCAGTCGTACGGTTATTACATGCTCACAAACACTATGGGGGTGAAATATTGGCAATCTGCCCAATCCTCGATAAATTTGGAGTGATTGGTTGTAGTCAGGGTAGACAAAAACCAATGTTTTTTAAAAAATCATTTTAAAAATCGGATTTTTAAAAATTTAAATTGGATTTTTTTAAATAAAAAGCTTTTGGAGGAAAAAACTTTCTCAAGATAGTTTTCTATTTAAGTTACATTATAGTCCAAAGGCTATTCATCAGGAAATAAGGATTTGTTTTAAGTTTTTCATGTGTGCTAAAACTCAGTCTAAGTTTGTTTTTTTTTAAAATTGTTTAACCACATCAGTTAACAAACATGGATACATATGCTATAATGTTATTGTTTTAGTTAAATAAATTGTTTAAATTGTTAAAGGAAATATATACAGCAGAAAAGTTGTTCCAAATCTAAAACAAAACAAAATAAAAAATAAAAAATTCCTTCCAGTAGCACCTTAGAGACCAACTAAGTTTGTTCTTGGTATGAGCTTTCGTGTGCATGCACACTTCTTCAGATACACTGACACACGAAAGCTCATACCAAGAACAAACTTAGTTGGTCTCTAAGGTGCTACTGGAAGGAATTTTTTATTTTTTTATTTTGTTTTGACTATGGCAGACCAACACGGCTACCTACCTGTAACTGCAAATATAAACAGTTCACTTATTAAACCTCACGATAATTTCATCATTATCTGTCAATGTATTTCTAATAGGATAACCACATCAGTAATTTTTGATATAACTGTAAAAACTACTCTGAAGATTTATTATTCCAAAAACGAAACCTTCATCTGGTTGGTAAATATTAAGATTATACCCGCAAGAATTGAGCCTTTCTGTTTAAAAATAAAATAAAAAATTACCGACTTGTGATTTAAATCATGATTTAAATTGATTTGATTCAAATCAGATCCACTCTGCATCTGCAGAACTCTGCACGTTCTCTTGTGCAGAGCCTCCCGCGGGGCCCTGGAGCAATTGTCCGTCGTTCTGCTGCGTGTGCAAAGCAGGACTACATTCTGTGACATCACGGAAAGCACACACATGTAGGGAGCGCGACCTGCAGCGAGCACAATACCCACAGGCGTGGCTGCAGCTGCATCTGGTTCGTAAATATTAAGAGGATGCCAGCAAGATTGAAACTTTCTGAAAATTTTTTTTTGATTTAAACCAAGTCTTGCCGATTAGTGATTTAAATCAAGTCTTACTGACTCGGGATTCAAATTGCGATTTAAATCAAATCCGCCCTGGTTGTAGTTTGCCCAGGGATGGGTGCTCTGCGCATGCTCAGAGGACCCCTCTGCTTCGCACAGAGCGGGCTTACCTGCCGAGCCATTCCGAGACAACGCCCACCATGAAGGAAGAGAACATGCCGCCGATGGAAAAGATGGCGACCGACAGGGACCAGAGCGTTTTGAGGGTGTTGGGGTCGATGTGCTCCCCGTTGCGATGTAGCCACGTAGCATTGTAGTTTTGTTCGATGATCTGAGCGAGGCGGGAAGGAAACAGGGTCAGTAGGGGGAAAACGCTCTTATATTGCAAACCGATTTGGGGTCTCCGGATGGAGGGCAGAATAGAAGCTTGCTTCCTTTTAATTACCATTGATATTATTAACAACTTATTTATTTATCATTCATAGATATACAAAAATATCCACCCAATACGAAAAGTATGTTTTTTATAATATACTAAGGTAAGATAGCCACTTAAGTCTAAAGGAAGATGGGGGGAAACAAGAAAAGGAGATTCCTAAAGAGAAAGGAAGGGAAAAGAAGGAAAAACTACAGAAAGACGGAGTAAAATAACTTCCTGTTCTCTGTCCTGCAACTTCATTCCTTCAACCATTCTATCTTCTATAAACCAGTATTTTTTCAATCTTCAAACCCCGATATCACAGGTTCATTTTCTCTCTCATGCAAAAAGAGAGAAAATTCCAATCCTCAACAAATGTCAGAGATGATTTTTCTCTAATCAAACATGTTAATTTTGCCAGTATATAAATTATTATCATAATAACAGTTCCACAATTTGTTTTTCAAAAAAGGAAGATGTGTTTAAAATACCCTGATTTGTGTTGCAGGAGCCACAAGCACACACCGACTTCCAACATTGCTGATTCTCCTCTCTCAACCACCCCAACCTTTAACTCTTTTCTATTGTGTATCTTAAATTGCGAATATGAAGGCAGGGCCTGGCTTTTTATTTATTAAGTTTATCAGAGCAAATCAAACCATATCAATAATCCGTGGTGATTACTATAATAGTTCGTGGACAGAGCGGCTGCTTGGCATGCAGAACATCTCGGGTTTAGATCCTTGGGATTTAGAGTTGGGAATGCCTCCTTTTCTGAAACACTGGAGAGACGCTGCCAGTCAGTGTGGAGCTGCCTTTCTCAGCCTCGGGTTCCTAGGTGTCGCTGGACTACAACTCCCATCATCCTTAGCTAGCAGGGTCAGTGGATGATGGGAGTTGTAGTCCATCAATACCTGGGGTCCCCAAGGTTGAGAGAGGCTGGTGTGGACAATACCGGGTTTGGTGGACTACTGGTCTGACTCTGTAGTAGGCCTTGCCTTCTGTTCCGAATTGTTTTTTTCATTTCATTTCAGAAAAAAAATCATTTCATTTTTTCATAATCCATATACCACTCGATTGTACAAAAAAAACCCCACAACCTAAGTTGCTTACAAAAATTACAAATTAAAATTGCCGATAAAAAGCAGTCCGAAACAGGCATTTAAAAAACATTCGGAAGTCTCGTTTTTCGAACGTTATCCGTTCCGGAAGGCCGTTTGACTTCCGAAACGTCCGAAAACCGAAAGCGGAAGCCTAAATACAATAGGGAAACTGAAAACAGAAGCTGTGTAGCACGTTTGGCTTCCGAAAATCATTCGAAAACCCGAACAGCTACTTCTGGATTTTCGGCGTTCGGCTTCCGAATTGTTAGGGTTCCGAGACACACAAAATGGGGCTGCTTTGATTTTTTAAAAATATATTTGTACAGTTCCTAGAAATTAATAATAATAGCAACGCAGTATTGATTCGCTCTGTAATTTGCTGTCCTTTCATACCCAATAATATACTTAAAAAAAACAAAATTATCTTCCAGTCTTCCCCAACCTGCTGCCCCCCCCTCAGATGTTTGGGACGACCCCTCTCTTTTCTCCCCAGCCAGCTTTGGGGTCTGACCCTCTCTCCTTCCAGGGGAACACACATAGACCCACACACCCCAAAAACCTCTTGTGGCGCATTGATGACTCCGATGTTGTATCCAAACTGCAGGGACCCCAACACGGCCGTGAAGACGGACAAGATTAAGGTGAAGGTTATCCCACTGCCAGCATCTTCCTCTCCTTCCTGGGAAAACACAGGGAGAGAAAAAATAGCATGGGTGATGGATCCCTTTTCTCAGATCGCAGCTGGATCCTGGCTGCCACCCAGAGCCGCTTAGCCCCGCTCTCCGTGGCACCCCAAATCTGCACTCAAAAGCACCCACCACCCATGTTGGAAACTTTGTATGCAGAAGACAGCTCACAGAGATGGAGTTAAGGAACTCCGTAGTCCCAGGTTATCCCTATACGGTGGTATCTTGGTTCCCAAACGCCGAAAACCCGGACGTACAGGTGGAACTCAAAAAATTAGAATATCGTGGAAAGGTTCATTTCTTTCAGTAATTCAACTTAAAAGGTGAAACTAATATATGAGATAGACTCATGACATGCAAAGTGAGATATGTCAAGCCTTTATTTTGTATATAATTGTGATGATTATGGCGTACAGCTGATGAGAACCCCAAATTAACAATTTCAACTTTGGGGTTTTCATCAGCTGTGCGGCCATAATCATCACAATTATAACAAGCAAAGGCTTGACATATCTCGCTTTGCATGTCATGAGTCTATCTCATATATTAAACTCCAGTAGCTAATGAAAACAATTGCTTACATAAATGGACTTTTCCACGATATTCTAATTTTTGAGTTTCACCTGTAAGTGTTCCGGATTTCAAACGTTTCTCGGAAGCCGAACGTCCGATGCGGCTGTCGGCTATTGTTTCTGGGGCGCCTGCACCCATCAGAAGCCGCGCCTTGGTTTCCGAATATTTCGGAAGTCAAGCGGACTTCCGGAACGGATTGAGTTCGGCGCTTTTGTTCTTGCTATTTATTTTGCGTTTTCGAGGCTTTTTCTGTTAATCAGTTTTTTGTGACCGTGTGGAACCCAGTACAGCTACTGATGGATTGATCGATTGCATGACTGCGGAAATGGACAAAAGCCCCCCATCCAAACAATGACTATCATCAGTGCAGGTAAGAAAAAAAAATTAATTTTAATTTTTATCATCTACAATACTGTCTTATTTATTTTATAGTACAGTACATTGATTATTGCTTTCATTTTATGGATCAATGGTCTCATTAGATAGTAAAATTCATGTTACAGGTAGGTAGCCGTAGCCGTTGGTTGGTCCATAGTCCATAGTCAAAACAAAATAAAATAAAAAATTCCTTCCAGTAGCACCTTAGAGACCAACCAACTAAGTTTGTTCTTGAGCTTTTGTGTGCATGAAGACGTGTGCATGCACACGAAAGCTCATACCAAGAACAAACTTAGTTGGTCTCTAAGGTGCTACTGGAAGGAACTTTTTTATTTTATTTTGCAGTAAAATTCATGTTAGATGGCTGTTTTAGGGGTTGTTTTTCAAAGTCTGGAATGGATTGATCCGTTTTGCGTTACTTTCGCCTTGGTTTTGGAACGCTTTGGTTTTGGAACGGACTTCCGGAACCGATTAAGTTTGAGAACCAAGGTACCCCTGTACCTTTGTGATAAATTCTCCTTCCATCTCTTTGTTGTTTAGAGACAGATACTTCTCACCTTTCTCTCGTGAGGTCACCTTCAAACCGAGAGAAAAATGGAGCTCTTCTTCTCGGGACCAGTTAGACCAGAACGAGAAACCTCTGTCTGATTGCCCTCAACCTCGGAAACGATAACGCCAAGCTGGAAAAGGTTCGGGGAAAGGAGAACCAAAATGATCGAGGGGATGGAGCGGTACCCCCTCGGGAGAAAGGGTTTCAAGCGCCAGGGACTTTTTAGCTTAAGAGAAAAGGTGAGGAAGAGGTGATAGGAAATTATAAAATTTCCCTACAGAAAATTATAAAATTATGCAATGCCGGCGGGGGGTGGATAGATATTAGCACTCCAGTGAAGCTGAATGCTGGGAGATTTAGGGCAGAGAAAAGAAAGTGCTTCTTTTATGTAACACATAGTTAATCTATGGAACTCCACGCCTAGGGAGGAAGCCCTAGTCCACATGCCTCAAAATTTATCTGATGTCATTTTCAGTGTTGCTTTCGAACCGTTCTTATTGCATTTTGCAGATTGCCTTGAGACACATGTGTATTGGAGGTAATAATAATAATAATAATAATAATAATAATAATAATAATAATAATATTGTACCCTGCCCATCTGACTGGGTTACCCCCAGCCACTCAGGGCAGCTTCCAACAAAACGTAAAGGACATAACAAAACATATTGAATTCAGTGGACGTACATATAATGATTGAGGGACGCGGGTGGCGCTGTGGTCTAAACCACAGAGCCTAGGGCTTGCCGATCAGAAGGTCGGCGGTTCGAATCTCCGTGACGGGGTGAGCGCCCGTTGCTCGGTCCCAGCTCCTGCCCTAGCAGTTCGAAAGCAGTGATGCAAGTAGCACGCGTAGGTACCGCTCCAGGTAAGCGTAAAGTCGTTTCCGTGTGCTGCTCTGGTTTCGCCAGAAGCGGCTTGGCATGCTGGCCACATAGAATCATAGAATTGGAAGAGACCCCAAGGGCCACCCAGTCCAACCCCCTGCCAAGCAGGAAACACCATCAAAGCATTCCTGACAGATGGCTGTCAAGCCTCCGCTTAAAGACCTCCAAAGAAGGAGACTCCACCACACTCCTTGGCAGCAAATTCCACTGTCCAACAGCTCTTACTGTCAGGAAGTTCTTCCTAATGTTTAGGTGGAATCTTCTTTCTTGTAGTTTGAATCCATTGCCCGTGTGTCCGCTTCTCTGGAGCAGCAGAAAACAACCTTTCTCCCTCCTCTAGATGACATCCTTTTATATATTTGAACATGGCTATCATATATCACCCCTTAACCTTCTCTTCTCCAGGCTAAACATACCCAGCTCCCTAAGCCGTTCCTCATAACTTGGAAAAACTGTCTGCGGACAAAGGCCGGCTCCCTCGGCCTATAGTAGCAGTAGAGTAGTAGTATATATAATAATAATAATAATATAATAATAATAATATTTTATTATTTGTACCCCGCCCATCTGGCTGGGTCTCCCCAGCCACTCTGGGTGGCTTCCATCAAATATTAAAATACATTTAAAATATTTAAATGTATTTAAAATATCACAGATTAAAAACTTCCCTAAACAGGGCGAGATGAGCGCCACAACCCCAGAGTCGTCTGCGACTGGCCCTAACGGTCAGGGGTCCCTTACGCATAATGATTATGTAAGGAATAATAGCAATCATGATGCTGTTCAAATGTGCATTGGGGGTAGAAGTTTGAATTTTCCACCTGAGACACCAAACCAACTCATTTTTCCATTCCCAAACACAGACATCCTGGATTTTTCTCGGAAGCCCCCCGAAGAGAGATGTTGTTGGGAACTTGGGAGGGGGGGGAATCAATGCTACTCCATAAACTGCCCCCCCGTTCGTCTGCCTCTGGTTTTAACCTACTTGTTGTTGAAGAGAGAACAAATAATTCCTTATTTCCTGTGACACCGCAGCTGCAGCCCCTCCAGTGTGTGGCACCAAAAGGAGAGAGGAAATGAGCTTTGGAAACCAAGGATGTTGCAAATTGCCATCTCTTCCCAGTTCCCAGGAACTAGGGCGAGGCCAGCCTTGCCCAGCGAGGGTTGGCAAGAGAAATGTCAATATTTGACATCAGTGATTATATTATCTACGATCATCGTCTCCCCTCTCACCACCAACAGCGACAAGCTCAGCCAAGTGACCCGTCACCTCGGAGAACAGCCCTCAAGGATCACATCTGTGGAGGGGGGGGGTACCGGAAAGAGGGACACACAAACACACACACACACCCTCGACTGTTTTTGGCCTTGTGGAAAAACGTTTGCCGCAGGACCTCGCAGCAAAGGAAATTGTCCTTCAGCCGCCACACAGTTCAAGCACAGGATTTGCCCTTGTGCAAGACGACGATGGCCACCCGTTTCAATGGCCTCGGAAAAGAGTTCCAGTTACAGGTAGGTAGCTGTGTTGGTCTGCCATAGCCAAAACAAAATTAAAAATTAAAAAAAAACCTTCCAGTAGCACCTTAGAGACCCAACTAACCAAGAACAAACTTAGTTGGTCTCTAAGGTGCTACTGGAAGGAATTTTTTAATTTTTAGTTTCGTCTTGGAGAAGAGGGATCAGGCCAATTTATTTATCGACATTCTTTCCGAAAGGAAAACGCAGCAAATTTATCAGGATTAACAACCAGCCATTGAAGACGTTCCGAAAGTTAAACTAGCAATAAAAGGAAAAGCAGGAAAAAAGTAAAGTTGAAGGTGCCTTCCTGACATCAATAGGCGGGGAGTTCCAAAGTTCAGGTGCAGCCACGCTAAAATGGTCTCAGAAACGTGGAAGGCACCCGATTTCATACTGGTTCCAAACTGGAGGATCAATGGCGAACAGCCACAGTGGCTATGTTCCTCCCTTGCTGGGGGATTCAGAAGCGAGGAGAAGGTCGCTGTTGCGCTCATTTCCCCCGGGCACCTGGTCGGCCACCGGGAGAACAGGACTCCCACATATTGCACCATCGAAGGCCCGCCTGCCGGCAGACAGACAGCAAAGCGTGTTGTAACACAGAGCTCTTCAGTGACGCGCCTGCCGGCGGACGAGAGCTTCCTGTAACCCCATGTACCGCACGTAACCCCGGGATGGCACGCCAGGGCGCACAGCCTCAAGGGCAAAAGTTATTTCGCCGCCGGGCAGAGGCGCAGAAAAGTGCCCGGCCGTCGCCTATGCGCAACACTCACGCCGAGGCTATTTAGGCGTGCGAGGAGTCAGCGATGCCCGTCCAAAGCTTAGAGGGCTCGCCTCTGCTCTCGTGCCCCTTGTGGGTTTCTCCTCTGTGCCCATTTCAAGAGTTTTGCCACCAGCTCCCTGGCAAAGGATATCTTGCGCTCTCCTTCTCTGCCACACTGAAAATGCGGTTCTGCCCTCCTGAAACATCTGAGTTTTCGGCTCCCGGCGGAATGCCTTCCACATGCCCATACCTGCCTTGCCCCCTCGTAAACCAAGGATCCCTGCTGCCGCCGCCACAGCCCCATACGATCACCAGGCGCACACCCCTCTTCAGACTCTGCCCGCATCATCAATGCCGTCCTCCACCCCAGAGCTGGCTGCCTTTTGGGTTAGAGATGGCAGGGGTTGCTCATTCCTGCACCAAACAGACGGCACGAGGCAGCTGCCTTAAGACCAGCAGAATCAGGCCGGTGGTTCTGCTAGCCCAGCATCCTGTCCCTCTCAGGGGCCAAGCAGACAGATGCCTTTTCGGGGAGCCTGCAAGCAGGATCCGAGTTCGAGAGCCACTCTCCCCTCTGGTGGCTTCTTCCGGCGACTGGTTCGGGCGGCACTGGCTGCCTCGAACCTTGTGGCTAGTAGCAGCCTCCTCACTGGGGTCTGGAAGGAGCATTTGGGGCTAGGAGGGGGGCGGCAAAGGGGATGCCACACATACCTTCCTCCGGGGGACCATCCTGAGCCGGCTACCAGAGGCTGTCCTCCAAGTGACTCACGCCTCCTCCTTGCTGCTGCAGTTGCTGGAGGCCTGTCCCCTCCCTCTTCCTCTGGGTCTGGTATTTGGGGCGAGGCCCGTTTCCATAGCACTGGGCGGCAGGGAGGGGCAGCCAGACGGCCAGGAAGGAGGTGAGGGGGGGGGGGAAACCCTGCAGCCTGCAGCAGGCTGTGCGGCCTAGCGGGCGAAGCAAAGCTCCCTTGCAAAGTTATTATTTCCTGGCACGCCTCCTCGTGTTTTTCCCCCCTGAGCAGGCAGGCAGAAATCCAACACGTGGAGCTTTGTTGGGGCGCTTCACCTGTTGGATTTCTGCCTGGCGCTTGAGTTTTAAGGCGAACGCTGCTGGCTTGTGGGTCAGAGCGGAGAGGGGCTGGGAGCTCCTTTTGAGGGGGGGAATACAACACGTGGAGCTTTGTTGGGGCGCTTCACCTGTTGGATTTCTGCCTGGCGCTTGAGTTTTAAGGCGAACGCTGCTGGCTTGTGGGTCAGAGCGGAGAGGGGCTGGGAGCTCCTTTTGAGGGGGGGAATACAACACGTGGAGCTTTGTTGGGGCGCTTCACCTGTTGGATTTCTGCCTGCCGCTTGAGTTTTAAGGCGAACGCTGCTGGCTTGTGGGTCAGAGCGGAGAGGGGCTGGGAGCTCCTTTTGAGGGGGGGAATCCAACATGTGGAGCTTTGTTGGGGCGCTTCACCTGTTGGATTTCTGCCTGCCGCTTGAGTTTTAAGGCGAACGCTGCTGGCTTGTGGGTCAGAGCGGAGAGGGGCTGGGAGCTCCTTTTGAGGGGGGGAATCCAACATGTGGAGCTTTGTTGGGGCGCTTCACCTGTTGGATTTCTGCCTGGCGCTTGAGTTTTAAGGCGAACGCTGCTGGCTTGTGGGTCAGAGCGGAGAGGGGCTGGGAGCTCCTTTTGAGGGGGGGAATCCAACACGTGGAGCTTTGTTGGGGCGCTTCACCTGTTGGATTTCTGCCTGCCGCTTGAGTTTTAAGGCGAACGCTGCCGGCCTGTGGATCAGAGTGGAGAGCGGCGCTGCTAGGAGCTCCTTTTGAGGGGGGAAATTGTGGGTTTTCGTTTTTTTCTGGAAGCCGGTGGTGAGCTGGAGGAGGAAAGGCAGGCTTTAAGGATGGCTGTCTCGAGGCCCTGAGGGTTTGTGCTCTGCTGGAGAGGAGAGAGACAGCAGTGTGACTAAGGTTAGTGGTGTGTGTGTGTGTGTGTGTGTGTTTATTAGTGCATCTGTTTTCCTGCAATCTGGGACGGGCCTCCCACCCAAGGCACCCAGGGGAGGGCGTCCTGACAGACACCAGCACAAGAGAGGACCATATTAGGGGATGGCGCTGGAGCCAGGAAGCTTCACTAATGTAAACACGCAAAGGGCTTCTTGACCCCAAGAAAAGGGAGGAGGAGGGACAGCAAGGGTTAACTGGCAACAATGCTCAAGTCATTTCCAGCAAACCTTTAAGGGTCTTTATTTTTATTTTTTGGCAACCAAGCAGCATATTCAATTTTGCCGAACGACAATTCGCTCCTGCGAACAGAGGGTGGCGGAGGGCCTCTGAGCGCGTGCAGAGTTCCCTGCATTTGTTCGAGCGGCTGCGACAAAGGATGTTGCAGTGGCACAAGGGGGCGAGGAAGAACCGCAGGGCAGAGTAGGGGCTCGATCCCCTGTACCTATTACTGAGAAGATAAGAATATATCTGGCAGAGGCTCCAACTGCCTTTATAATCTTCGATGTTTCCTTTTTACTCAGTCATCTTGGATGTTTGTTTGAATGCAAGAAAGTGGAATATAACATAATTTAAAACCACCATTCCCCACGCCTTATGCACATCTAATTCAATGGCTGCCTACCCCCCCCCCTTTTATCCTCGCTTTGGGGGAAATGTAGAAGAGACACCATGAATATTTTTTTTTCTTCCCTAGTTCACAACAACAATTCTCCTGCCGGCCTCTACAAGTCTTGGCGTGAGGGGAGGCCGTCTCCAACGCGGCGCCCTCCAGGTGTCTTGGGAGTCGTAGCTCAAGGCGCCGGGAGGGCGCCCGCTTGGCAAAGGACGCTGCAGTGCGTACGTGCATGAAAATGCGACCGCGTCTAAAGGATGGCGTGCCACTTCCCCTCCTCGGCTGACGGATCTAACCCCGCCTGGCTTCTGAGAATGCTATAAATAAGCGCCGCCAGGTCCATTGTGAGATCCAAACTTTTTTCGAGAGCTTCAAAGGAGGAGGAAGCTCGGTACACGGTCGGTTTGCTCACAAATCCCCATTTCAGGAGCCGGTTTAGGGCGGGCCGGCGCAAAGATAATAAATGAACATTAAAGAGAAGAGAGAAAAACAGAGAGCCCTGGTGTTTCTCGACAAAAGGCCCACCTGCTCCATCATCCGGCGTCCGGCTGCGCCAGCCCAGGTGTGGCCAAAAACACCCTCTGTCATTTGCCCTCCTCCTCAGCTGCCAGGGTTCAAAGGTAGACTGCGTCCGGACATGGGGGCTCCATTTAGCTCTCGCTGAGGAAAGCCACTGACAGGGTAGCTCAGTTGCCGATAACCCCAAGGTTGCCGGTTCGATCCCCGTAAGGGACATCTGCATATTCCTGCATCGGAGGGGGGTTGGGCTAGATGACCCCTGGGGGTCCCTGAGGTCTCTACAAGTCTAGGAATGCAAAAAGCCTTTGGCTTGATCAGGCAGCCAGGCTCTCCTTATGAAGTTACCCAGGGTCATTCAAGGTCACGGTGGAATATTTGGGGTGGGTGGGTGGGGGAAACTGAGCACGTGTTTATTTCCTAAAAATTAGGCACCGCCCAGTCGTTAAAACGGAAAAACCTCCAAGTGGTTTACGGAAAGATAAAACGGGAAATTCGGGGGGGGGGCATTTACGATACTTTGAAATGTACTAAAAAGTTGTGGACGGCCCTGAGATCTACGGATGAAGGGCGGAAGAAGAAGAAGAAGAAGAAGAAGAAGAAGGAAGATTAAAACCAACTTTCTATACTTTTAAATATATTTTAACATTTGTTGGAAGCCGCCCAAGGTGGCTGGGGAAGCCCAGGCAGATGAGCGGGGTACAAATAATAAATTTATTATCATTATTATTATTATTATTATTATTATTATTATTATTATTAGCTTGGGTAGGCTTGTCTAAACAAGGACGTTTACAGGGGGGTTCGTCAAAAAGAATCCAGCGAAGGCACTGACGGATGTCAATCAGCAGGGAGTTCCAAAGGGCGGGAGGATTCAAATTATTATTATTATTATTATTATTATTATTATTATTATTATTATTATTAGAATTGGACCCTACCTACCTGTGTGAGAGAAGGATCCATGCCATCCCAGGACTGCCCTCCGGGAACAGAAATCCGCAGTAAGAATTTCCGTCTACCTGACGCCCGCCTTTCTCTGGAGACACCCCCCCCCCTCAGAAAGGAGCCCGGCCCGCAATCCACCCCCCTTTTAATACCTCCTCTTTATCTGGCCTCGCTGTCCCCCACCCGTCCTCAACATTCAATCCCTTTCCCAAGTCTCTGGGTGAAACCAAAGTATCGTCTGCTGTCGAGATGGGAAAGCTTCCAAGAGCCAGATAGGATTTCATGCTCTTGTTTGGGGGGGGGGGGCTGGGGGCACGCGATGCATCTGAGTGGCAGGTGACGAAATGCCACCGTGTGGGAGAGAGTCCAGTTACTCGCGGATGCAGGGACACCCCCCCAATGTCCTTGTGGGGGGGCATTCTCTTCTCCCCCACCCCACCCAAAAAAAAATGACAGCAGCATCTTTGACTGGCTCTGAAGTTCAGGTTGGGAAACCGGATCTGCTTTGAAAGCTACCCATGCCTTCTCGCTGCCCCCTCCATCCTTCCCAAAATGGAAAGGGGGTGGGTGGGGGGCTTCTGCCGGTGTCTTGACAACCCCTGAGCCCTGTCAATCAGCGGCTGGCCTGGCACCCAGCACCTGTTCGGCTGCAGAGGGAGGGAAGTGTAATTTAATTTTTTTTAAAAAGACGCAGAGACATGCGCCCTGCCTCCATTACTCAGCGTAATGGGAGACAGGCCTGATCTGGATGGAAGAAGCCAAATATGGTTTTTTTTTTCTCTCCTCCCCTCTCTCCAGCAGCCGAGGTTCATTCCTGCCTCCAGGCCTGGAAGAACAGTTTTAAAAAAAATAAATTTAAAAAGCAAGCCCCAACGTTTCTCGGTGGGAACAGGGACACCCGAAAGGGCAAGCGGGACATTGCCGGATCAAATCAGAAACGGGGGCGGGTTCTTTCCAGGGCCGGATTTACGTGTAAGCTAAACAAGCTCTAGCCCCCAAAAAAGATTTAAAGGAAATAAAAAAACAACAACTGGATGTATATTTCCAAAATATAAGATAAAAAACCCAAATAAAATAAAACCTACATACAGCAACAACAGTGTTTTGTGTTGCGTACGGACCTGTTAGGTCTATAAATTATCATATAGAATGGGTGGGCAAACTAAGGCCCGGGGGCCGGATCTGGCCCAATCGCCTTCTCAATCCGGCCCACAGATTGCGTTTTTATATGAGTAGAATGTGTCCTTTTATTTAAAATGCATTTCTGGGTTATTTGTGGGGCATAGGGATTCGTTCTTCCCCCCAAAAAAACTATAGTCCGGCCCCCCATAAGGTCTGAGGGACAGTGGTCTGGCCCCCTGCTGAAAATGTTGGGTGACCCCTGCCATATAGCATATATTCAACGCAAAAGGCAGCGACAACATTTTTTAAGTTACAGCTTAATACTTCTTTCACTATTAATATACTTCTTCTTAATTGTATTTTACTATCAATATGTTTCTTCCTAATTGTATTTCCATTCAACAATTACTTTGATAAAATGCATATTTTGTTAATGTGCAAATGAGGTCCATAAATTAACATACAGCATATATTCAACAGGAAAAAAACAGTGACAATTTGTTGTCGACAAAGGACAGCTGGACATATCAAGGGCCCCGTTACCTTCAGTAGCTCGGGGCCGCATCAAACCCGAATCCGGCCCTGCTTCTGTCGATCTGGGACTTTCCCGGGAAAATAGGGGCACTTGGAGGGTCTGCAGTCTGTTGGCAATCGCTGCTGCAAAAGCTCAGCTTGCAGAAGTATTGACTTGCAGAGTAAGGCCCCACCCCACTTACCCTGGGAGCAAGCCCCCTTGGGATTCAGTGGGGCTTACTCCCGAGTAGGCAAAGCTGGGGGTGGATGGCACTGCCAGCTAAACTAAGACAGAAAGAAAAAAGCCACAGGGATTTCGAAAAGAGGCCGTCAGTTATATTATATTGCTGTCATCAATGATTGCATTTCTATCCTGACTTTTTCTCCAAGGAACTCAGAGTCTTGTATGGGGCTCTCTTCTGGCCCTGCTTCTTCATTTAACCCCCACAACAACCCTGCGAGGTAGGGCAGGCTGACTGGACCCAAGGTCACCCAGTGAGCTTCATGGCTGGATCAGGGTGATTTGAACCCAGGTCTCATCCAGGTTCTAGGCAGACGCTCTACCAGGAATGGCCAAACTCGGCCCGCCAGATGTTCTGGGACTACATTTCCCATCATCCCTGACCACTGGTCCTGTTAGCTAGGGATGATGGGAGTTGTAGTCCCAAAACATCTGGAGGGCCGAGTTCGGCCATCACTGCGTCTAACCACTATGCTGCGCTGCCTCAGCAACTTAATCTGGCTGATGATCAGATATTCTTCACTTGGGTTTTGTTATCTTAACTCACATGCGACTGTCCCTATTTAATAGTTTGGTTTTCCAGCTTTTAATTTCCATCTGTTGTTATATGTCTATAATATTCTATATATGTTATAAAATGATTTTTTTAAAAAAAAATGACCAAAAAAGCTTTACAAAAAATGAGAGCGAGGATAATCTGGGATTATTTGCAAAAAGCTTACATCTGTAATTATCTTACACCTTTTCATGGGAAATGTTTGATTATATTTATGCCGATCTTATGAAAGGTTGTAAATATTTATATCCTTGTCTATGTAAAGAGATTCATTGAGGATTTAATAGAAATCTCTGTGTATAGAATTAAAGGGAAATAATAATAATAATACGGTTTTGATTTTGAACCTAATGCTTTGTGTTGTATGTTCGTGCATATTATTAAGTAAAATAAAATTAAGGTTTTTTAAAAAAGAGAGAGAGAGAGAAAGAAAGAAAGAGAAGTGATTGCATCTACAATTTGCCAGCAGTCATAACCCAATCTTTTCTTGTCATGTTTGTTTAATTATGGTGAATTCTGTGCTGTATGGAGCACCGAGGGAACCATTAATTGAAATGAATGGACATGCCTAACTCAGGTCTACTTTTTGGCCTGAGTCTCCTGCGAGAGACCAGGGTTCAAGTCCCCTGAGCCACAAAATTCACTGGCCTTGGGCCAGTCACTGCCTTTACTCAGGCTATCCTACCTCGCAGGGTCGTTGTGGGGTTTAAATGAGAAGCGGGAGGAGAAACCACTTTGCGCTCCTTGGAGAAAAAAAGGTGGGGTATAAATGCAAGAAATGAGCTTTTTATTTATTTAAGAGATGGTTCTTCTGAGCATGTGCAGAGTGGGCGAATGTCTCTCACCAGCAAGTGAAGCTCAGCATCGCTCTACAAGAGCAGGTTTAGGGACCAAAGCTTCCGGATGAGAGACTCTTCAGACTGGTGGAGTCTCATCTGAGAAATGGATGCTCTCCCAGCCAAAAGGAAAATCCAAATTACAGTGTTACCTCTGGTTGCGAACGGGATCCATTCCGGAGGCCCGTTCGCAACATGAAAAGAGCGCAACCTGAAGCGCTGTATCTGCGCATGTGCGCGACGCGATGCGGCCCTTCTGCGCATGCGCAAAGAGCGATTTAGTGTTTCTGTGCATGCGCCGAAACCTGGAAGTAACCCGTTCCGGTACTTCAGGGTTCGGCGCATTCATAACCCGTGGCGAACGCAACCCGCAGCGAACTAAACCAGAGGTATGACTGTAAACATAAGGGCATAAGCCTGTATTGCTGCGAGTTGGCCTGCTCTTGAGGAGGGTTATACACCTTCTGAAGGAGCAAATATGCAAACTGAGGGACTTCTGTCCAAGACAGCTTCTCCTTCTCCTTCTCCTTCTCCTTCTCTTTCTCTTTCTCTTTCTCTTTCTCTTTCTCTTTCTCCTTCTCCTTCTCCTTCTCCTTCTCCTTCTCCGGCGATCCCTCGTAGCCAAGTAAGATTGTCTTCCATAAACACAGTTTTAACAATGAGTCCGTAAGTGACTGTGGAGGCCAATTCTGGATCCACACGTCCTTCCACAGTGGGGACATTGGTTTCTGGGCGGGAGTTGATCACGGTGAGGGTTTGCCAAGCGTGCCTTCCTCTTAGCACGTTTCTCCCTTGCGTCCTGAGTTCGAGTGTCTTCAAAGCTCGCAGACCAGTGTTTCCCAGTTGTCAGTGATTATACTACTTTTTTCTTTAAGCCTCTTTTGTTGACCACCAGCATTATGCTTTCCATTTTTAAGTTCGGAATAGAGTAGTTGCTTTGGAAGACGATCATCAGGCATCCGCACAACATGACCAGTCCAACGAAGTGGATGTTGAAGAATCATTGCTTCGACACTGGGGATCTTTGCTTCTTTCCAGTACCCTGGCATTAGTTCGCCTGTCTTCCCAAATGATGTGTAAAAATGTTCAGAGATCCCACTGATGGAATCTTTTGAGGAGTTTATACGTGGCCCATATTTCACAAGCACACAGCTGAACCCCTATCTGGACTGGGTTAGTCTAACTTCTGTTGTCTATGCTCTGGTATCCTTTAGGTTAGATTACTTGTTATGTACTGAGTTGAATAGGATCCAAAATGCAGCAGTCTGATTGGTCCTAGAACAATAGGATTCAGAATGCAGCAGTCTGATTGGTCCTAGAACAATAGGATCCAGAATGCAGCAGTCTGATTGGTCCTAGAACAATAGGATCCAGAATGCAGCAGTCTGATTGGTCCTAGAACAATAGGATCCAGAATGCAGCAGTCTGATTGGTCCTAGAACAATAGGATTCAGAATGCAGCAGTCTGATTGGTCCTAGAACAATAGGATCCAGAATGCAGCAGTCTGATTGGTCCTAGAACAATAGGATCCAGAATGCAGCAGTCTGATTGGTCCTAGAACAATAGGATTCAGAATGCAGCAGTCTGATTGGTCCTAGAACAATAGGATCCAGAATGCAGCAGTCTGATTGGTCCTAGAACAATAGGATCCAGAATGCAGCAGTCTGATTGGTCCTAGAACAATAGGATCCAGAATGCAGCAGTCTGATTGGTCCTAGAACAATAGGATCCAGAATGCAGCAGTCTGATTGGTCCTAGAACAATAGGATCCAGAATGCAGCAGTCTGATTGGTCCTAGAACAATAGGATCCAGAATGCAGCAGTCTGATTGGTCCTAGAACAATAGGATCCAGAATGCAGCAGTCTGATTGGTCCGCAGGAGCCACCCAATCCAGCTCCAGGTGGAAGTGAATCCGCAACCTGATTGGCATACAGGAGTATCCCGGAATTAGCCAATCACGTGGGGCCCATTGTGTAAATAATGTATATAAAGCAGACGTTTTGGGGGAACTTCCATTCCTCGCTACTATGAGCTGAATAAAGAGCATGAAATCCACACTTGACTCCGAGTGTATTTCATTACTGCAATGCGTTATACAGAGGGTTCCCTCTGAAGATGTTTGGAAACATCAGCTGGTGCAGAATTCGGCAGCCAGGTTTCTCACTGGCCTAGGATGACTTGAGCCTATAACGCCAATCCTGGCCCGATTGCGCTGGCTGCCAATTAATTTCTGCACCCAACTCAAAGGGCTGCTTTTGACCTATCAAGCCTTAAACGACTCAGGACCGCCTCACCCCCATTTGAAACAACCGGGACCCTGCAATCGTCTCCCGAGGACCTCCTTTGTGTGCCTCCTCCATGAGAGTCCGGAGGGTGGCAGCGCAAGAACAGGGCCTTGTCTGCAGTGGCTCCCCGGTCTGTGGGATGCTGTCCCCAGGGAGGTTTGCCTGGTGCCTTCAAAATACAGGCCAAAATGTTCCTCTTCTCCCAGGCCTTTGGCTAATTAAATATATGGACATTTAAACCAACCGGTGTGGATGTGGATGTATTGTTTTGGTTTGTTACTTTGTTAAGCGTTTTTTGTGTTTTTATATTGCAAACCGTTCTGCGATTTAATAAATAAAAAGAATGTTTATAAGCAGGACCCTGAGCCGCACACTGAAATATTCCAGGATGCAATACGGCGAGGCTAAATATTGCAGGATTTCTTTGTGCTCTGAACAACGCAGGCGAGACACACACACACAGTAAAAGATCGGTGCGAGGTGCGCCTGTTCGCGCATGAGCTAAATGACAGAGGCGACGCAGGTGCGATCCTTTCCCCCCTGCTAGGTAGCAGAGTGCCAATCGCCGGATGCGATGCGGCCATCGCACGGCCACATAACATGAATTTAGCAATGCATCTCCAGCCACGCCTGTGGGTTTTGCGCTTGCTGCAAGTCACACTTGCTACATGCATGTGCTTTCCGTGATGTCACAGAAGGTAGTTCCACTTTGCACACACGCAACAGAACAGAAAGAAAGGTAGATATGGGGCACTGTTTGCTGGCTGCATCAACATCGAGAGCAGGGAAGGAAAACCTCAACTGCGGCCCTCCAAAACTTTCTAACGGCCCTCAAGACTGTCCCAAGGCTACGTACTCTCCGGCAAACATCTCTCCCAAGCCCTAACTTCTTTTAATGTTTTTCTCCATGCTGGGGGTCACAGAATTATAGAACTGTAGGCTTGCAAGGGGTCCCCCAAGGTCGTCTAGCAGCAAGGTGGAAAAGGCATTTTTTTGCCAATTACAGTACTTCTATTGATTTTCCAAGTTATTCCAAATCACAGCCAAATCAATCCAACTTATAACCATTTCCAAAACCAGCTCCCCGCTCTCCTCGTATGTCCAAGCTGAACCCCCTGACCCTGCATATATTCTCCGGTTAACACTCCCCAGTATTTACCGATATTATTATTAGAATGCATTTTAATTTATGTACACTGTGCGATTTCTACCTGTTGTTAGCTGCTCTGAGCCTGTGCAACTTAGGGCAAGTCACTCACTCTCTCTCTCTCTGAGCCTCAGTCCTTCTATCTGCAAAGTGGGCGTAAGAGCGGCCTACACAGGGTCGTTTGAAGGTCAGATTTTGGCCGGGGAGCGCAGGATACAAATAAAAAATTATTATTATTATTATTATTATTATTATTATTAATCGGCTCGCAGCTGAGATGTGCCCTTGAGGTCTGATCATGCTTTCTGGATGGCGGAAAGAATGCAGGAAACTGTATAAAGGCAAAATTTGCATTCGTTCTCCTGCCTGTTTTGGTCTCTAGCCCAAAGGCACCTGGCCTAGAAGGGGAAAAGAGGGTTGAGCCTGTGCAACTCAGGGCAAGTCTCTTTCTCTCTCTCTCTGAGCCTCAGTCCTTCTATCTGCAAAGTGGGCGCAGGAGCGGCCTGCTCCACAGGGTCGTTTGAAGGTCAGTTTTTGCAAGTTAGTGATGGAGGCGAGCTGAGGGGTGTGTTGCGGCTTGATCTAAGAATTGCAGCAGAAAATGTAACGTATGGGATGGGTTCAGTCACGCTTCCTCCCCATAAGGACACCCACAGTCATTAAAATTCCTAACTAGCTACTCAGGTTGGTTTAGGGATTACAATTGCCACGGTTGCTTGATGGCGTTTCTCTCAACAGAGCGGCATAATTGGGCAAGCGGGGAGGGGGGAGAAATCCAGCGGTTTGGGAACGGTTTTAATTATGCAAATAATGCATCGTTTGCCCACACGGATGCATGCATTTATTAAAATGTATGCAACCCTTGATGGTCAGAATGGCTTACGAGAAAAAGGCAAGACAATAAACTTAGCCCGGGGGGGTGGAACGACAAAACTTTTGAAAAGTCTAAGGAACGATAGACGAAAACAGCTCAGTTGGTAGACTCTGAATCTCGGGGTCGTGGGTTCGAATCCCACGCTGGGCAAAAAGATTCCTGCAGAGCTGGGGGAATAGGTGAGATAACATAGGGCAGAGAGGGAGCTGCAGGGCTTTCAGGGACAAAAGGGAATGGAATATCATTTTCCAACGTTCCTATCGACCTTCAGCCTTTCACTCAGAAATATGAGGACTAGAATCTTGCTTTATTTTCAGCGGGTCTGACTACAGCTCAGTGACAGAGCATCCGCCGTTATCCCCCTGCCCCAAACCCTGGAGGATTGCTGCCAGTCAGCGCAGGCAATACTGAGATAGATGGACCCGGGATCCAACTCAGTACACAACAGCTTTTTTGTGTCCCTGCGTTACTCGCGTAAGCGAGCCAAGCTACACGCAGCACATAGCTCAGCTGCGGCATTCGCTCCCGTGAGATGTAGCAATGGCATTGACTTGGATAGCATTAAAAGAAGGTAAGGAGCCACGATGGCTGTATTCTCAGAGGCAGCATGCTTCTCATAGAATCACAGAAGGGTGGAGTTGGAAGGGGCTCCCCAAAGGACATCCAGCCCAGCCCCCTGCAATGTGGGAATTGCATCTGAATAATCCCTCTCAATGCCTTTTGCAAGGAATCAGAGTGCTGCTCTCAGGTCCTGCTCTGAAGGTCCCAGGTTCAATCCTGAGCATCTCTGCTTAAATGCTCCTAGGTGGCAGGACTCTGACAGGCGGAAATCCTCCGGGGGAAGGCAGACCAGTGGCCTGGAGCAGTATAAGGCAGCTTCCTGCGCTCCCTCCTTGAAATCAAGGGGTCCGGCCTGTGGTGGCGAACGGGCGCTATTCGCACTCAGACCCCGAGCATGCAAAATGAAATCCACTCAGGGAATCGTCTCGAAAGGAGCTGGGCCAGACACAGCTCCTTGCAACCTGGCATCCGAGCGCTGAGACTGTCCCCAAACAAAAGGAAGCATTCCTGGGATTCCTGCGTTGCAGGGGGTTGGACTAGATGACCCTTGGGTCCCTTACAACTCTAAGATATTTTTTTTTATTCCTTCCAGGCCGCAATGGGTCACAGTGGGTATGCCTCAAAGAAGATAATCCATTAAAGGCCCGGTTTCTTCACTGAGCATTAAAAACTTTGCTAGTAAACATGGCCCGGTGGCTTGATTCCTGAAATTCCATGAGATCTAGAAACCCACCATTTTGAAAACATGAAAAATGCATTGGATTCTTTGCAAGAAGAGGCCCATGTTCCGCCCTCCCTCCCATGGGGCTCATCCATCCCGGGAACCCACAAGCTCTGTCATTCTTCTGCCTCTGCCGGACGTGGTTATTCTGCGGAGAACAAGGCTTGGCTCGAAAGGCACTTTGCAGATGCTCAGAGGCAATATTCTCAGGGGCGGGGAGAGGGGAAGGATACAGAAGCTCAAAAATCCCTAGACGTGAAATGAGGGCCGAATTTCGTTGCTGCCTCCTCTCTGGCTGGAAACTAAGACTGTCTCTCTTCCCAGCTTAGAGGCCCGCCTTGCAGGGGGGTCGTTGGGTGGGCAAAAGCAGAACGGGGAAGCTAAACAGACATAGCGGTAAATTAACCCCAGGCACTGCAAGGAACTCGCTTGTGTGAGGACCACTCGCCCTACAATTATAGAATTATAGAGCTGTGGCGTCGGAAAGGGACACCTGAAGGTCATCCATTCCAACCCCCCTGCAACGAATGCAGTCAGCACCTATTCTGGAAGCGTCTGAGAGCCGCAATTGGGTGAAAAGCGACTTGGGGAGACGCCCCGCTGGAAGGCAGCGCGGTTTAACCTCTGAGTAAACATGACCCTCGTTTCACAGTCGCAGGGACACCCTGAACCGAAGGGGTATAAATAGTTGCTTGCATGATCCCGACATGAAACCCAAGTCTTAATTTCAAGTCACAACTCGGGGGCATTTAAAGATATGTTTGCTGGGAACGGAATATTCTGAGGAACCCCAGAAGAAGCAAGAACCACCCCAACATGGGCTCCTAAATCTATGGGTCTCCTTGAGCTTTGGGTCTCAGCACCCGCACAGCGCCCCTCCCCACCCCCTGTGCAGACCTGTCTTCTCTTCTCCAGCCCCCCACCCCACCCCAACATTTACCTCGTCCTCGTCCTCTCTCCGTATCTGCTGGAAACCAGCTGGCATCTCTCCGGCGCCCGGGGCTGTGGCGAGTTCAAATCCTGCTTGAGATGACACAGAGAGCCGTCCTCTCTTTCACTAAAGGCTCGCCCTTCTTCTTTTGGGGAAATGATTTTAAATCCAAAGTCAAGGTCAAGGCGGGGATTGAAGGTGTGGGGATGATGATGATGATGATAATTGAAAACAAAAAACCAAGGGGAGTCCGGAAATGTCCTGAAGGGAGGGGAGTAGGGAAGAGGGGAAGAGGGGAACAGGGGAACAGGTGAAAGGAGGGAGAGAGAGAGAGAGAGAGAGAGAGAGAGAGAAGGGGGGAAACAGGTGGAGAGAGGGGGAGAACAGGTGAAAAGAGACAGCAAGAAACAGGTAAAAAAGAGGGGGGGGGAGTTTGATGGAATAAGAGACAGATGAAGGGAAGGGAAGAAAGAATGAAGAAAGGGTGGAAAGAAAGAGAGTGAAGGACAGACGGGTGGAGGGAAGGGAAGAAAGAATGAAGAAAGGGTGGAAAGAAAGAGAGTGAAGGACAGACGGGTGGAGGGAAGGGAAGAAAGAATGAAGAAAGGGTGGAAAGAAAGAGAGTGAAGGACAGACGGGTGGAGGGAAGGAAAGAAAGAATGAAGAAAGAAAGGGTGGAAAGAAAGAGAGTGAAGGACAGACGGGTGGAGGGAAGGAAAGAAAGAATGAACAAGGGGGGTGAAGAGAGGGAGTGTGAAGGAAGCAGCGGAAAGGTGAAATTGTGAGCTAGAGGAATAATTCCAAAGAAGGGAAAGAGGGAAGGAGAGGAGGAGAGGCGGGCAAAGAGAGAGAGAGAGAGAGAGAGAGAGAGAGAGAGAGAGAGAGAGAGAGAGAAAGAAAGTTGAGGGTCTTCAAAGAGCAAGGAAATCGGGGTGAGGAGGAGAGAGGGGGAAGGAGAAAGTCGCGAGGAAGGAGGACTGGGCGAGAGAGACCCTCGTGGAAATTGCCCCCGGCCGGCTGGCAGGTCCGCAGTTTGGCCAGGGCTGGGCTGGGTTGGGCAGGGGGCAAAGCAAGCAGCACGCCCCCCCCCGCCCCGCCCCGCCCCGCCCGCTCCCATTGGCTGGCGGGCTCGGCTGGCACCAGGCACGGGAGGGCGGGCAAAAGCTCCTGGCTGGCTCCCCGGACGGGGTCGCGAAAGGGGGGGGGAGGTCGAGGGACGCGCCTCGGTGGTCCCTCTCCGTAAAATGGGCGCAAAGGAAGCCCACCGTCTTTGCAGGGGGTTGGACTAGATGTCCTCTTGGCTCCCCGGTTCTAAGGGGCAAGCCCTTCTCCTCCGGGAGAAACGATTTATTTGTCTGCCCCTCGGTGGAAGAGTCGCTTCCAGGAAAAGCGCTTTGCGTCTTCTGTCTCCGATCCCTTTTTAAAAATTATTTTTAGAGGCAGCGTGGTGTATGCACTGCCGGATTTACGTATAAGCTAAACAAGCTATAGCTTCTTAGGGCCCTGCTCTCCGGGGGGCCCCCAAAAAAATTAAAGGGGAAAAAACCTGGAAGTACATTTCCAAAATATAAGATAAAAAAACAAAATAAAACCTGTGTTTCCATTATGAAGTTTGTTATGAATAAAAGAATCATTTTAAGTTATTTCACTATTAATATACTTCTTAATTGTTTATCAGTTCAACAATTACTTTGACAAAATACATACTTTGTTATGTGCAAATGGCTTTATATGCCTATTAGGTCCATAAATTACCATATAGCATATTATATTCAACACAAAAAGGTGAAGCTCAGCTCTGGTCTCTCACGACAACCCTGCGAGGTAGGCTGGGCTGCGAAAGGGGAGGTGGGCTGTGGCTGATGGGAGTTGTAGTCCCAGACATCTGCTTGTTGACCAAGGCATACCCAAGGAAGGTGGGGGAGGTATTAGTTGCCCCCTACCCACTAGGCAAGGGACGCGGGTGGCGCTGTGGGTTAAACCACAGAGCCTAGGGCTTGCTGATCAGAAGGTCGGCGGTTCGAATCCCCATGACGGGGTGAGCTCCCGTTGCTCGGTCCCTGCTCCTGCCCACCTAGCAGTTCGAAAGCACGTCAAAGTGCAAGTAGATAAATAGGTACCACTCCAGCGGGAAGGTAAACGGCGTTTCCGTGCGCTGCTCTGGTTCGCCAGAAGCGGCTTAGTCATGCTGGCCACATGACCCAGAATCTGTACACCAGCTCCCTCGGCCAGTAAAGCGAGATGAACACCGCAACCCCAGAGTCGGACACAACTGGACCTAAGAGTCAGGGGTCCCTTTACCTTTGCCTTACCCACTAGGCAACACAGCCCATTCCCTTCAACTGACCTAATGCACCACCTAAAATTAACCAAAATTAACCTCCATCTCTTTTGATAACAAAGACTTGCAAGGTGTTTTGCTTGCAACTGCTTAAGTGCTACAAACTTCAGACTTTTTTTGGGAGGTGGGGGGTGGGCACGGAAATCAAACCAACCTGAGGACCGGCCCCATTTTCCTTCGTTCCCCTTCCTACATCTTCCTCTCCGCCTTTTGCCGCAGAACTGTGGAGGTGGAAGGGACTCCCAAAGGGCATCTAGCCCAACCCCCTGCAATCAGGGCCGGATTTAGGTCTGATGAGGCCCTGAGCTTCTGAAGGTAATGGGGCCCTTTAGATGTCCAGCTGTCCTTTGTCAACAACAAATTGTCGCTGTTTTTTGTGTTGAATATATGCTATATGGTAATTTATGGACCTAATAGGTATCCTAAAGCCATTTGCGCATGTTGCCATGCAACCAGTCCATGCAGAATGTAGGCACCCTATATATAGAAAGGAGCAAACCAGTGATATTTTAGGGAGCAGGCTAGCAGGCGGGGCCCATGCACTTACATCCTAGGAGCCTACACAACACAAAACACTGTTGCTGTATGTAGGTTTTATTTTATTTGTTTTTTATCTTATATTTTGGAAATGTACATCCAGGTTTTTTCCCCCCCTTTAATTTTTTGGGGGAGAGTGGGGCCCTAAGCTATATCTTGTTTAGCTTATACGTAAATCCGGCACTGCCTGCAACTCACGCTTAAGATGCACGAAAACCTCCTTCTTCTCTGCCCCTTTGTGACATTTTGGCCGGAGCTCGTAAAGATATTACTGTCCTGTGGTGGGTTTTTTTTTTTGACATCACAACAATCCTCAGGCCTCTCTCTCTCTCTCTCCTGGGTAGAAGCAACCTGATATTTGAATTCAAAGCCAGAAAGAGAAAGTTGCGGGGGGGGGGAGAGAGGAAAAGGTTTTCCCTGCCTCCCCCCAAGTCTCGTGTCAGCTGTCCCCTTGGGTGGCCTTTCGAGTAGCCTTGGTGCCCTTCAGACACCCCTCCCTCCCCAGGGACGCTCCCCCCCCCCGCAGACTCCAGTCACACATTGCTGGCACCCGGCTCAGCTTCTCCGAAAATAGTCCACAACCTTCTCTCGGCGGGTTCTGGCAAGCTTCCCCCAGCGCATAGGAGGGGAAAGTGGGCGCTGGATTGTGCGTGGGTTTCAAGAAGGGGAGATTGGGAGCCAGGGTGGGGAAAGGGGGGATTTTCTTTGCCAGGGGAGGGGGGAAGGAAATGGGCTTACGCTACTGTTCAGCCACGCTGGCATTCTCTTGGACCCGGACCTCTGTGTATATGGCAGCTATCCATCACCTCTGGGACTCCCAAAGGGATTTGAAATGGATACCCTTTTAGCGAAGGATCTCCTTACGGATTGTAGAACGGGGAGGGACCACGGGACCAGCGTTCAGTCCAGACCCTTGTGACGAGGGAATCTTTTGCTCGACGTCCTGAAATTAAATGTGGCCGTTTGTGAGATTTTTCCTAGGTCACTTCTAGGACTTTCAGGCAACTTCAATAATAATAATAATAATAATAACAATAATAATAATAATAATAATAATAATAATAATAATAATTTATACCCTGCCCATCTGGCTGGGTCTCCCCGGCCACTCTGGGCAGCCTCCAACAAATATTAAAATACAATACAAAGTCACAAATTAAAAACTTCCCTAAACAGGGCTGCCTTCAGGTATTTTCTGAATGTCAGGTAGTTGTTTATCTCCTTGACCTGTGATGGGAGGGCGTTCCACAGGGCGGCGCCACTACCGAGAAGGCCCTCTGCCTGGTTCCCTGTAGCTTTGCTTCTCGCAGTGAGGGAACCGCCAGAAGGCCCTCGGTGCTGGATCTCAGTGTCCGGGCTGAACGATGGGGGTGGAGACGCTCCTTCAGGTATACTGGGCCTTTGAGGCCGTTTAGGGCTTTCAAGGTCAGCACCAACACTTTGAATTGTGCTCGGAAACGTACTGGGAGCCAATGTAGATCTCTCAGGACCGGTGTTATGTGGTCCCGGCGGCCACTCCCAGTCACCAGTCTAGCTGCCGCATTCTGGATTAATTGCAGTTTCCGGGTCACCTTCAAAGGTAGCCCCACGTAGAGCGCATTGCAGTAGTCCAAGCGGGAGATAACCAGAGCATGCACCACTCTGGCAAGACAGTCTGCGGGCAGGGAGGGTCTCATCCTGCGTACCAGATGGAGCTGGTAGACAGCCGCCCTGGACACAGAATTAACCTGCGCCTCCATGGACAGCTGTGAGTCCAGAATGACTCCCAGGCTGCGCACCTGGTCCTTCAGGGGCACAGTTACCCTGTTCAGGACCAGGGAATCCTCCACATCTGCCCGCCCTCTGTCCCCCCAAAACAGCACTTCTGTCTTGTCAGGATTCAGCCTCAATCTGTTAGCCGCCTTCAGCCTCTGGCACAGCTGTCCAGTCCATGCAATGGGCTCTCAAGGCTAGACTACTGCAGTGCGGCCTTTGTGGGGCTTCTCTGGCACCTACCTGATCCGGAAGCTGAAGTTAGCACAGAATGCTGCAGCACGATTGTGAGCACAATTCAAAATGTTGGTGCTGACCTTGAAAGCCCAGTATACCCAAAGCAGCATCTCCACCCCCATCGTTCAGCCCGGACACCGAGGTCCAGCTCCGAGGGCCTTCTGGTGGTTCCCTCCCTGCAAGAAGCCAAGTTACAGGGAACCAGGCAGAGGGCCTTCTCGGTAGTGGCACCCGCCCTGTGGAACGCCCTCCCACCAGATGTCAAAGAGAAAAACAACTACCAGACTTTTAGAAGACATCTGAAGGCAGCCCTGTTTAGGGAGCTTTTAATGTTTAATAGACTATCGCATTTTAATACTCTGTTGGAAGCCGCCCAGAGTGGCTGTAGAAACCCAGCCAGATGGGCAGGGTATAAATAATAAATTATGATCATATTATTATTGCTGACCCTGTCGGCATAGAGCACCTTTGCTCAGAGATCAGCACTGGGTTCCGATTTGTTACCTGTCCAGGTTCGAGGTGTTACTATTAGCATACAAAGCACTTATTACCTTGGGACAAGTCTTACCTGCGAGACTGCCTTACCCCATACATGGAAAGAGGCAGTGTGGAGCAATGGTTAGAGTGTCGAACTGGGACCTGGGAGAGAGCGGGGTTCGAATCCTCCCCGCTCAGCCATGAAGCTCGCTGGGTGGCCTCGGAGTCAAATCTCTTAGCCTAACCTACCTCGCAGGGTTGTTGTGAAGGCAAAATGACAGATAAAGGTGGCACAGAAATGTAAGAAATGAATAAAATACGTAATAATAAAAACCGCTTTTGTTGAGACAACCCTGCCTAGGTACGTGGAAAGCTGACGTGTTTTCAGTTTATTGCGGGTTTTAATTTCCTGAACGCTCAGGTTTTTAAATTAATAGTTAGAACCGTTTTAGTCTTTTTGTAAACTCCATCGAGGTTTCCTGCAACCAAGCAGCATACATTATTATTATTATTATTATTATTATTAATTAGAATTTGTAAACCGCCCTATACCTGGGGGGTCTCAGGGCGGTTCACAGAATAAAATCAAGATATAAAACCACAAAATACATAACAAAAATAAAACAACAACCCAATAGCCCCCCCCCCCGCAAAAAAACACATTTTTAAAGGGCATAGGGTGTAAATCAGATCAACCAAAGTCCTGGTTAAAAAGGAACGTTTTTTCCCTGGCTTCTAAAGCTGTATAATGAAGGCGCCAGGCAAACTTCCCTGGGGAGAGCATATATATAATGAAGTAAATACAAAAAACCAACAGGACACCTGCTTTGAGTGCTGAAGAGCCGAGTTCTAGTCCCTCCGCATCTCCTGGTAGAGCTGGGAAAGGACACCCTTCCCCAGTTAAAAACCTGCGCACCAACCTTCCCCAACGGGGTGCCCTCTAACTGCCTTGGACTACAGTTCCCATTGCGCCCAGCTGATTCTCTAGTCAAGGGATGGGTTCAAATGTGTGAGGTGTGCAAGGCCAAACCGTGATTCCAGCTGGGGACAATACCCAGCTAACCTCTGGACAGGGATAGCTTTTTCTCCCGTGGCCGGTAAGACGGGGTTGGACTGGATGACCCTTTAGGTCTTCTCCAATTTTACGATTCTGAAAAGATCCGGCTCCCAAGGTCACCGGGTCCCTTGGGATGTGAGCTCCCTCTGCTGGTGAGAAATGGGTAAAACCAGAACATAAAATTCAGCTCCCCTGGTCAGGCTTAGCCAACAAGGTGCCCGCCAGGCCTCAAGAACTACAATTCCCATTATCCCTGACTATTGGCTAGGCTGGCTGAGGCCGATAGCGGCTGCAGGAGGACACCGTGACGGCTGCCCCTGCCCCAGGCCTTGAATCCAGAAGCTGCTGGATCTCTGCATGTGCTCAGAGGCACCGTCTCCTTGACATTCCCCCCCCCCCAGGCCCTGGTTTTGAATCTTCCTGATGCTTGGAAGATCAGGGCAGGTACCTTCTTCACGAGTTAAACCGTGGAACTCCCTCCCACAGGAGCCAGTGGGGGGACGGGACACTAATCCCAACAGCTTTAAAAGCGGTTTGGGCAACAAAGGTTAAAGGACTTCTGGGAGAAGATATATAATGAACTTAAAAAGGTGTTGAAAAACACATTTAGTAAAAAAAAACCAGAGGCCTTTCTGCTGGGCATGACCAACTATGAAATCCCCAACAAGGACAGAACATTTTTTATGTATGCCACAACAGCTGCTAGGATTCTATTAGCTAAAAACTGGAAAACTGAAGAATTACCAACAGTGGAAGATTGGCAGATGAAGATGATGGAATATATGGAACTCGCAGAACTGACCGGGAAACTCCGAGACCAGAGGGAAGAAGCGGTGCAGGAGGATTGGAAGAAATTTAAAGACTATTTGAAACAGCATGTAAAGAATGTTATTTGAGAATGAAATCAGAGGACGTATAAGGCTACGGTTATGAAATTAGTTAGTTTAAGATAGGAGATAAGAATTAGGTATTAGTATTTTTTATATGGAATAAGATTAGAAGAGAATGTTGATTACACAATGTTATGAAATTACTAAAGAGGATTAGCAATGAACGCAGAAAAAGAGGATGTGGGGAGGTTCCCATAATTTTGTTTCTTTTTGCATTTTTGGTATTTTTGTTTTTGTTTTTTGGTAATTTTTGTAGTGTTTTGTTGTATTTTGTGTTTGTTGTATTTTCAAAACTTAATAAATTCTTATAAAAAACACTGGGTTGGGCAAATTCGTGGAGGAGGAGAGGACTGTGGGATGTCTACTATGCTCTGCCTTCCCACTTGGAGGCAGAGGATGGGGAGAGGGCTCTTGTCTTGTGTTCGAATCCTGCTTGCAGGTTTGCCTTGGCATCTGGGCTGGCCAGTGTGAGAGAAGGATGCTGGACCAGATGGGCTCGCTTGATCCAGCAAGCTCTTCCTACCTCCTCAAGTTTTTATGCAAACAGGTTTATTTTTGCAAGGTGGGGAGGAAAACCAGCAGCAAAAAAAATTAAGCAATTTTTTGATTCTACCACTGTAAGTCATTTTGGTTTCCTTGGGCGAGGTAAAGCAAGGGACAGATTTAACAGACGGATAATAAAACGCGAGATGCGGGTGGCGCTGTGGGTTAAACCACAGAGCCTAGGGCTTGCTGATCAGAAGGTCGGTGGTTCGAATCCCCGCGATGGGGTGAGCTCCCGTTGCTCGGTCCCAGCTCCTGCCAACCCAACAGTTCGAAAGGACATCAAAGTGCAAGTAGATCAATAGGGACCACTCCAGCGGGAAGGTAAACGGCGTTTCCGTGCGCTGCTCTGGTTCGCCAGAAGCGGCTTAGTCATGCTGGCCACATGACCCGGAAGCTGTACGCCGGCTCCCTCGGCCAGTAAAGCGAGATGAGCGCCGCAACCCCAGAGTCGGACACGACTGGACCTAATGGTCAGGGGTCCCTTTACCTTTAATAAAACGATGAGATGAGTTCATCACAGAGCTCCGCTGGTAGAACATGGAATCTCAGAGTTCTGGGTTCGAGCACCATGTTGGGCAAAAGATTCCTGCATTGCAGGGGGTTGAGCTAGATGACCCTCAGGGGTCCTTCCCAAAAAT
Organism: Lacerta viridis; assembly: GCA_900245905.1. Taxonomy (NCBI): domain Eukaryota; kingdom Metazoa; phylum Chordata; class Lepidosauria; order Squamata; family Lacertidae; genus Lacerta; species Lacerta viridis. The sequence continues at coordinate 686,499 of OFHU01002692.1, forward strand.
ACTGTGATATGGGAGACAGAATGAATGGCTGCAGGCTGGTTCAGAGGAGGAGCAGGCAGCAAAAGGGCCTCTTGTGCCAGAGGGAGGGGAATGATACTGGCCGCACGAGGTTGCACCGGTGCCCAGGGCCTGTATTTTTAGACCGCGATCATCCATCAGAGCCGTCAAATGTCAAGAACGCGGCTGGAGGCATGTGGGATCTCGTGGCCTCTGTGTCCGAAGGGTCAGCCAGCTGCTTACCTTTCTCTGGGAACACGGTGGCCCTCGTGATTGGCACAACCCCTTTGGGAAGTCTTTCCCGCAGGGCGGCACGGGCAGGTGGGTGGGCGGTCTGAGCCACCAAAATAATTCCTTCCAGTAGCACCTTAGAGACCAACTAAGTTTGTTACTAGTATGAGCTTGCGTGTGCATGCACACGAAAGCTCATACTGTACCAATAACAAACTTAGTTGGTTTCTAAGGTGCTAATAATAATAATTATTATTATTATTATTATTATTATTATTATTATTTATTTATACCCCGCCCATCTGGCTGGGTTTCCCCAGCCACTCTGGGCGGCTTCCAACAGAATGTTAAAATACAATAATCTATTAAACATTAAAAGCTTCCCTAAACAGGAGGGATTTTTTTTTTTTTTTTGTTTCGACTATGGCAGACCAACACTGTAACTAGGATTCATCCTGCAACCTTTGGAAAAGAGCACAACCCTGGACTGGAAAGACGCAATCAATTTCAGTAATTCAGTTGGTCTGCTCTTGTGGATTAGGGTAAGGTTTGCAGAAGGCGAAAAGTAGGAGGTTTTATTATACGCTGTTTCAATTCTATCGTCTGGATTTTATCAGATGTGGCTTTTAAAATATCATTTTAATTTGAGTTTATTTACCTTTTAACGATAATCACCATCACGCAGGCCTTATGCAAAGTCAGAGCATCGGGGTTTTTCTTCCAGCTCAGTTCTGTCTACACTGACTGGCAGGGACACCCCAGGATTTCGGAGCAGGAATCTCTCCCAGCCCTATTTGGAGACGTCGGGGGGGGGGGGTTGAATTTGCCGCCTTCTGCATGCCAAGCAGACGCTCTGCAGCTGAGCTACGGGCTCCGGACGTTGTCAAAAGAGAAGAAGAAAATTGCCCGGCCGTAACATTTTGAACCCATTCTTAATTTTATTTCCAATTGCTCTGTTTTGCTACTTCGGGAGGAACAACAATATATGCCTTGTAGGTCCCTGAAATCCTCGAATGACCCTGAAGTCGTAATCCACCAGCTCTCATCCTTGGATGTGGCTGGAACAGGTGCCTCTGCTATCCTCCAGCTTCAGAGGAAGGGGGTGGCGGCACCATTGCAAAGGGCCGGGCCACAACAACACATGTGCGTCCCATGTGCAAGAGAGTCTCTGTCTCATGTGCCTCAACTCCAGATCCCTTGTCTCAAAATATACACACGCCCCGGACGCCTGCATCCGATTTCTGCTCACTTTCAAAGTGCACCAAGTCCTAGTGGACTCTACAAGACTCCACAATTCTATGTTTTTGAGTAGGCACCTAAGGGCTTCTGCTGCTGAGATCCCAATCCTGGAAGCCTCATTCAATACGGCTGGCAAAAAAAACCCTATAAGGATGGTACTTATGGGGTCATTATAGGGCTGGATTTGGGTTTGAGGAGGCCCTGAGCTGCTGAAGGTCATGGGGCCAAAGAATGGATGCTTTTGAATTATGGTGCTGGAGGAGACTCTTGAGAGTCCCATGGACTGCAAGAAGATCAAACCTATCCATTCTGAAGGAAATCAGCCCTGAGTGCTCACTGGAAGGACAGATCCTGAAGCTGAGGCTCCAATACTTTGGCCACCTCATGAGAAGAGAAGACTCCCTGGAAAAGACCCTGATGTTGGGAAAGATGGAGGGCACAAGGAGAAGGGGACGACAGAGGATGAGATGGTTGGACAGTGTTCTCGAAGCGACTGGCATGAGTTTGGCCAAACTGCGGGAGGCAGTGGATAGGGGTGCCTGGCGTGCTCTGGTCCATGGGGTCACGAAGAGTCGGACACGACTGAACAACAACATATGTCCAGCTGTCCTTTGCCAACAACAAATTGTCACTGTTTTTTTTTGTGTTGAATATATGCTGTATGGTAATTTATGGACCTCATAGGTATCTAAAGCCATTTGCACATGACAAAATATGCATTTTATCAAAGTAATTGTTGAACTGAAATACAATTAAGAAGAAGCATATTAATTTGTTGTTGTTGTTCAGTCGTTCAGTCGTGTCCGACTCTTCGTGACCCCATGGACCAGAGCACGCCAGGCACCCCTATCCTCCACTGCCTCCCGCAGTTTGGCCAAACTCATGCCAGTCGCTTCGAGAACACTGTCCAACCATCTCATCCTCTGTCGTCCCCTTCTCCTTGTGCCCTCCATCTTTCCCAACATCAGGGTCTTTTCCAGGGAGTCTTCTCTTCTCATGAGGTGGCCAAAGTACTGGAGCCTCAGCTTCAGGATCTGTCCTTCCAGTGAGCACTCAGGGCTGATTTCTTTAAGGATGGATAAGTTTGATAGTAAACTACAATTAAGAAGAAGTATATTAATAGTGAGATAAGTATTAAGCTGTGACTTAAAATGATTTTTTATTCATAGCAAACTTAATAATGAAAACACATTGGCATCTGGCGATAACAAAAGTTCCTTTAGAAACACAATTTACAAAGACTCATAATCTAGTCTCGGGAAAGTTGCTATAACATGAAATTATAATAGGTGTAAATATATGATGCAAACTTCTAATAATTACAAATAGCAGAATGTAGGCACCCTATATATAGAAATGAGCAAAGCAGTGATATTTTAGGGAGCAGGCTAGCAGACAGGGCCCATGACTTACATCATAGGAGTCTACACAACACAAAACAATGTAGGTTTTATTTTATTTGCTTTTTATCTTATATTTTGGAAATGTACATAGTTGTTATTTCCCTTTAAAAAATTTTGGGGCCCTCAAGAGAGTGGGTCCCTAAGCTATACCTTGTTTAGCTAATATGTAAATCCGACACTGGGTCATTAAAACGCCTTCACTCTCAGCTTGTTGAAGTGCGCCCGATCCTATCAGGTTCGCCATCCACAAATACAGCAGCGCCCCCTCTGGTTGCAAATATTGCCAAAAATATTGTGAAACCTCCGACAGGGGGCGTTTCCTGCCCAGGGCTTGGCTGCGGCAAGGGCGCCATCTACTGGCCTTGTTGGAGAATCGCACCTTTTCTGGCTGAATCTGTCGCCGGGATTCTGGCCGAGATCCAGGCCGGGTTTTCTTCGATGCTGCCCCGCCCTTGTGAAAGCGGCGCCTTGGGCGCAGGTGAGTGGGTCGCCAGGAAATCCCGGGCTGGAATCCTTCCCCAAACTCACACTAGCGGGTGCATTTATCGCTGCCTGAGCGACCTGGCGGCGGAATGGCACGTGCGCAAAATGTGGTTTTGAGTGCTAAGAAAAGGCAGTATTCCAGGCCTTTGGCGGAATAGGTGCATTTAGGTAAATAAACTTAACATTTCCTTCTCCTCGTCCCTACGTCACTATTCCATGCATTGCAGCGTCCCTACGTCCCTGTTATGCTAGAGAGAGCAAGTCCAATAGGAAGCCGTTTGCCAACCCAGATTAAGGAAAACAATACATGGAGCATGTTCAGTTTTGCATGTTAAATTATATCAAGTCAACAACAGCATCACAGGAAATGAAATGGAGTTTGCTGCTAAGAACGTTAAGTTGCAAGAAAGGAGATTTTAACTAAACACCAGGAAAAACGAAATAGAAAATTCTTTCCAGTAGCACCTTAGAGACCAACTGAGTCTTTTCTTTCTTTCTTTTATTTGTATATGTATATATATACAATTTTTATTTATTTTCCATTTAATTATATACATTCACACCATCATTATCCACTTTGCCTCCCTGGCTCTCTAGAGCAGGCTTCCTCAACCTCGCTGTTTTGGGACTACATTTCCCATCATCCCTGACCACTGGTCCTGCTAGCTAGGGATCATGGGAGTTGTAGTCCCAAAACATATGGCGGGCCGAGGTTGAGGAGGCCTGATCTAGAGCCTATCGACTTCCTTCCCTCCCGCTTTCAAAATTAACCTTTATAGCTTTGCATTTTGTACACTTTCCGATTCTTTGTTGTCGTTGTTTAGTCGTTCAGTCGTGTCCGCCTCTTCGTGACCCCATGGACCAGAGCACGCCAGGCACTCCTGTCTTCCACTGCCTCCCGCAGTTTGGTCAGACTCATGTTGGTAGCTTCGAGAACACTGTCCAACCATCTCGTCCTCTGTCGTCCCCTTCTCCTTGTGCCCTCCATCTTTCCCAACATCAGGGTCTTTTCCAGGGAGTCTTCTCTTCTCATGAGGTGGCCAAAGTACTGGAGCCTCAGCTTCAGGATCTGTCCTTCCAGTGAGCACTCAGGGCTGATTTCCTTCAGAATGGATAGGTTTGATCTTCTTGCAGTCCGTGGGACTCTCAAGAGTCTCCTCTCTTTCCGATTCTAATTGCACTCATTACAAAATGACTCAAAATTTAAATACAGTGGTACCTCTGGTTGCAAACGGGATTCGTTCCGGAGGCCCGTTCACAACATGAAATGACGAGGCCTGCTCACGGTGCGATTCGGCGCTTCTGTGCATGTGCAGAAACCCAGAAGTAAGCCATTCCAGTACTTCCGGGTTCGGTGCGTTCATAATCTGTAATGAACGCAACCCGCAGCAAACGCAACCAGAGTGTACCTGATTAGAAGTGTGCACGCACACGAAAGCTCATACCAAGAACAAACTTAGTTGGTCTCCAAGGTGCTACAGGAAGGAATTTTTGATTTTTTGATTTTATATTTTGTTGCAACCAGAGGTATGACTGTGAATACAGAAAGGTAGAAAATTTCTCATTGCAAGTCTTACAGGCAACCCTGCTTGTGATGTTAATTGCTTACAATCATCTTTCAAATATCATATAAATTTACTCCAGTCTTTTGGGAATATATTTTGGAAATGTACATGCAGGTTTTTTCCCCTTAAATTTTTTTTGGGGGCCCCCAAGAGAGTGGGGCCCTAAGCTAAGGCTTGCTTAGCTTATATGTAAATCCGGCACTGGTTGTACCCCAGCCCTCCAACTTGGTCGTGTTTGCTGGTTTACACCATTTCGCTGCCTGCTTCTCAGTTGAAACATCAGCTTGGCGTGACCTGCTACCAGTTTCGCCTTGGGCATAAATTCAGCCATAAAGTGACTTTGGCTATCTAGAAGCAAGAAGGAGTCAGAGAGGGCGTGCCTCTTAGCAGAGATGATGATGATGTTTTCCAGAGCCTCTTTTGCTCCTGGCGTGCAACGCAGGGAGCGGCAGGAACGTTTGCCCATATACGGGCAAGACTGGGCAAGAGACCAGCAGGTGCTCTCTGTGTGCACCGCTGAGAGGCAAAGATTTATGGGCGACAATAACGGCACACAGGATAACCTGGCAGAAAGCGCATGGAAACTTGGGTGTGATTCTGGCGGACCTGTGCGCCTGAAAACTCAAACGCTTTCTTTATTGGAGAGGGTTCCTGTGGCGGCTACAATTAGGCACAGCTAAGCGAGAGTAACTCTGAGCATACGAAGAGGGCCTGTCGCCGCCAGTTAACACACAGAACCTGCTTTTGGGTTTGTTTGTTTTTTTGGATAAGTATTTTTCATTTCATTTTATAACATATATATATATATGTTGTCGATCTGTCGTGATTCCGGCATTGCAGGGGGGTTGGGCTGGATGACCTCCCGGGGTCCCTCCCAATTCTATGATTCTGTGAAAAGAGAGAACTGTCATGGCCACAGACAAAAATTAAAAGGTGGAAAGCAAAACTAAAATACAGTTGAAGTCCAAATAAAGAATGTCAGCGTTACCTGATTGTCAGGTCTCGTTCCTGATTTCCCCAGGCTTGTCTCGAAAACGACGGTTCCGTTGTATATGCAATAAAAGTATGACAAATCATGCAAAAAGTGTCTGGAGGCTCTAGCTGAAATCTCAAATTATGCCTAATATTCTCCCTTACAGCTCTTTTCTGGAGCGAGTGTTACCAAACGTCCAGTGTAATATTTTGGATTGTTTCCCATTGAGTTGCAATTATTATCTGAGCTGCCGGGATCCTATACAAGACCAGTTCTTTTGACAGTTCAGCTTCCTGGGTATCATCAAAAATATCCAGTAACTTTAGAGAACCTGCTTTCGGCGACAGCTGACTCAGCCCCGCAATGCATGGTTTTTCTTTTAAAGTAAGTCGGTGTGACCAGTCGAAAGGCTGGTTTCAAATCCGGTCTCCGTCGTCATGAGTTGACAAGAGTGTCCTTATAAACGTGACTCACTGCCTCACCACCAGTTGTCCAAAGTGCTTTCCTACACAGCTCTTGTGAAAGCACAAACACAACCGTATTTAAAAAAAATAAAAAACCACCAGTGTAAAGAAGCCAGCAGCACCTGCAGAGAAACACGCTCTGTGCATGCTCAGATGCACACTCTGTTCTCAGTATACACCCAGTCAGATGGGCAGGGTACAAATAATAAATTATTATTATTACCGGGCGCTGCAAGTTCCCTTGTTAAGACAGGGTGTCCAAGGGTGATTGAGGGCAAAGCTTACCGGTATCTTATACATGTATTAATGCTTTATTTGGTTTCAAGATTCAAAATCACATTTTAACACTCTGTAATTATCATCCTATTCTACAATACTATTAAAAACAAAATCGAAAATTCTTTCCAGTAGCACCTTAGAGACCAACTGAGTTTGTTCCTGGTATGAGCTTTCGTGTGCATGCACACTTCTTCAGATACACTTCTTCAGGAAATCAATACTGATTCTGAAGAAGTGTGCATGCACACAAAAGCTCATACCAAGAACAAACTTAGTTGGTCTCTAAGGTGCTACTGGAAGGAATTTTTTTTTTTTATTTTGTTTTGACTATGGCAGACCAACACGGCTACCTACCTGTATTGATTTCCTGTTCACCCATCCTTGATGTTTGGGTCTGTTGACCCCTAAGTGGGTCTAAGGGATGGGCTTCTGGGAGTCCACGAACCCCCTGAAAATGATTATTTTCCGTCAACTTCCTGTTACCTTGAAAACTGTCATTGCGGAAAAAACAGTTCTGAGGAGGGGTCTACATGGAGCTTCCATGGAGTCTCCCAGGTCCAAGTCTGACCCACTAACCACTACCCCACACTGCCTTTCTTCTACCCCACAGCGAGAGGTCGTGTCTTCTGTTTTTCAGGGCCAAAGAAGTTCTCACTACGGCCAGAATCCTCATAAGACGGACCTTTCTGACCGACGAACCTCTGTAAGCATTTAAGAATAAATAAAATCGCATGGATGGATGAGAACTGTATCTGCGAGTGATTCTGCTGCTGGCAAGGATGCGGCTTCACCTGCTGGATTTCTACCTGCGCTGCAACTCAGAAAGTCAAAATAGTGAGCACTTTGCATGTTGCTCTCAGAACTGATCTTCCTCAGGGCAGGGTGCACATCCGAATGTATATTTGAGGAGGTGTGTGTGTGGGGAGGGAAACTGCATTGGTGACTTTACCTGACGGATTCCTGCCTGCGCCGAAACTCAGCCAAGTGAGAGAGAAAGAGACTGAATGCAAACGAATCTCGAAAATGACTATGAATTGAAAGTGGTGACGCGATATGTACTTTTGTTTGTTTGCACAACAAGTCAACAAAAACTATTTTTTTTACAGGAAGGAAAAAAGTCCCCCCCCTCTTTCTCTCCAGGAAAAGGGCGAGGGTGGCCTTGGGTGTCGGTTTCTGCGGACACCCCTCCCCCTCCCCTGATGTCACGCGCCCCTCCCCCACCCGGAGGAGGGGGGAGGGGAAGGTGGCGGCTCTAGGGCATAAATACAGGTGCGCTCACCTGGCGCGCAGGTACGCTCCTGGCCGCTCGTTCGCTCTCGCTCCCGCCGGATTCCTCGGGCTTCCACTAGCGCTTCTCCGTCTCTCTCCCACCTGCGCCATGGCCAACTCGGGCTTGCAGCTGCTGGGCTTCGCGTTGTCGCTGCTGGGCTGGATCGCCGCGCTGGCGGCTACCTGCATGCCCCAGTGGCAAATGTCCTCGTTCTCCGGGATGAACATCATCACCGCGCAAGCCTTCTACAGGGGCCTCTGGATGGAGTGCGTCTACCAGAGCACGGGCCAAATGCAATGCAAGAGCTACGACTCCATCCTCAGCCTCGACTGTGAGTAGCCAGGCGGACTACATTTTGTTTTGTTTTTTTTTTTGTGGGGGAGAGGGGTGGGGTTTTGGAAAGGGAGAAGCTGGAGGGTCCCTGCCCTCCACTTCAGAGCAGGACCTTGCTCAGGAGGTGGAAAAAACAAATCTATTTATTAAATTGTAAAAGAGGAGATAACGCTATTCTTCTTTCTTTCCTGATGCGCTTTTCTTTCCAAGGCGCGCCAGGCGGGCGGTGCGCGCGGTTCTTCCTCCCCATTGCAATCCTGGTAACAGCCGCCCTGTGAAGGAGATGAGGCTGAGAGAGGGAGGTGCCCGCCCGCTCCCCGGTCATCGTCCCCCCTCCCCCGCCACCCACCAGGTCTTCGCCCCCGCTTCATGCTAGTGATCGGGATTCGAACCCAGATCCGGCGCTCTAATCATTGCGCAACGCTGGTCTCGTTATTTCTGTATTACCCGCCCTTCGCCCTGAGGTCCCGGTGAGAGGGTCTTGCGGCGTTAAAACGAAAAACCACGATGAAAAACGACTTGCTTACAAGTAGTCGGGTCAGCAAAAGGAAATTGGGGGCTGAGACTGGGGAGGAGAGAGGAGACCCAGGTGGTGTTTTTTCTTGGGCGGGGGAGCGTCAGGAAGGGAGTGGGTTTTTGGGGGGTGTCACACCATGAAAAGCGGAGTTTGTAAATTCCATCTATGGGGAGATGGGGGTTTCTTTGGGAGGGGGGTAGCTGGGGGGCGGCAAGGAGCAGTTGATGGGAAGGGATACGTTTTTAGGGCATGTGGGGTTTTCTTAACAAGAAGGAAAGCGCAAGGTTGTGAGATTAGCGGGCAGGGCGCCGTTGTGGGTCAGGCGTGGGGCGTGTTTGGCCTGGGGCAGAAAAGGAGGGGGAGTTTGCAGTGGGGTTTTGAAGGGCAGGAAGGAGGGTGGGGCAAGGGGGGGTCAATTTGGGGTGACCCAGGTGGAGGAAGAAAGTCTTTGGGGCAACAGAATAGCTCTCCACAAAATTACATTTTGTGGCCACTCCCCAAACCTTGAAGGTGTTTTATTTTAATATCGTCGCAAGATCTCAGGGCAGTTTGCAGCTTGAGAAGTTTGAATTCGGTGCTTGGAGGGGGAGAGATTGGGAGCAAGAGGCGTCCATTTTCTAACTGCAAAAAAAGGCCTTTTACCTGCCCGATTCTTCACTGCCCTTTTGCCCCCCTGGCTACTGATTAACTCAAACTGTCGTCTTCTCCATCCCACACTTCAGGGAACAGGGAGCCCCAACCTGCACACACAGGCCAGGAACGAACGCTCCCCTCGAGAAACACACGCACACACAAATAATTTCGGTCCTTGTCTGGAAACTTCCCTCGCTCCCTTTCTTTGGAGATTTGGAGTGTGGGTTGTGACTCTCCCTCCAGCCACAAAACCCCCCCAAGCATCTCCTTGGTCCCTTTGGGGGTCCCTGCCCACTTCTTCCTTTGCAAATGTTCTCTGTTCCTTCGGACCCTTTCCCCCCTTCCAAACCCAGAATTTTCTCCACCCCAGCCAAAAATGCAGACCTTTCTGCTTGTCTTTCCGTTTAGTTGTTGTTGCGAAAGGAAGATTTGGGGTGAGGGGGGTGGTCGAGAGCAAAAGAAACAGCCCCCCCAACCCCCAAGGAGGGAGACAGACAGACAGACAGAGAGAAAAGCATACTATTTTAAAATCCTTCCTTCAATTCGGATGTTTGTGTGGCGAGGTTGACTGGCTTTTACAGGCTTTTAGGAGACAAAAGGAAAATGTATTTGCTCAGTGGGCGCCTCATCTTCTGAAAAGCCCTTTCTATAATCCTTGTCGATTAGTTGTGTTTGACAAGCAGGAACTGATTTCTCCTTTCACATTCAAAATGGTTCTTGGGCCCAGGCTCTGGATTCAAATTAAGCCTTTTATATATGGCCACTAAATAGTGGTCCTTTAAGACCCCAAAACTTTACACCCCCTTTTTTGTGCAACGTGTAGTAAAGATTAGAAAAAGCAAGGAACACCCACAAGGACAATTTTGGGTTTCCCCCCATACGTTTTCGTGTCCGTCCGTCCCCGCCGCTTCCAGCCAAATCCTCCGGTTTATATCTTGGAATCCCTAAATTAGTAATTGGTGTGTCTTTCCCAGCTGTTTCGTGGAAGGGATGGATTTTCAGCCTTACCTGATTTTACAGCCCCGCTAAGCCCCGTGGGACTATGAATCGTTTTAAACTGGGATTAAATGCAGTTTATGGGCGGACATGGAAAAAGGAAGCTAGCGAGAGGGGGAAGAAGTCGTTAAATCTCTTGTTTAGACAACTGGGCCACAATGATCGCACCACCCCTCCTTCTCCAAACAGAAAGAGGGTGGAGATCTCCGCGTCTTGTGATTTATTTATTTTTTAAAATTGTGTGTTAGAAAACACCAACACTAAATATTTTTCTTCCTTTTCTCCTTTTTCTGTGTGCCCTCTTTTTGCAAATCTGTTGCTTCACCTCTTCTTCAAAAACCCACCCACCGCAAAACTCTCCCCTTCACGTATTTCCTCCTTTTCTGCCGAAATTCTCTTCCTGAAACCACCTGGACTGGTTGGGTCACTTTTCTGGGCTTTTTTCTCTCTCTCATGCCACACCTTCGGGTGAAGAATGACAAAGGCCAGTTCTCTTGTCACCACCTGCCGCTTCGGGGCCCTCCCAGATCTCTTTGACCTTGTTTTTAAAAATAAAAAAAGAGAGAGGTGGAGCAGGAAAGGGGAAATTTATTTTATGGTCAGTATCCATGGCTGCCTTTCAGAGTTTGATAGGGAAAACCAGAGAGGTCTCTGCCCTCAAGGCGCTTACAATTTTAAAACAGGTTGGGTGGGAGAGGCTTTCCTTCTGTGCCGAACGCCTTACAGAAGTCAGAGCGAGGGTTTTTAAGTCCAGATTTCTGAGGACGTAGTAGAATATATACCGGTAATATATATTCCATTCACGAGGATGAATGGCCATCTGTCACAGGTGCTTTAGCTGAGATTCCAGCATTGCAGGGGGTTGGACTAGATGACCCCTGGGGGTCCTTTCCAACGCTACGATTTTATGATATAATGAATATACTGTACGCAGAGATTCTGAATCCGGCATAAACTGTGACTATAGCCGAGAAGCAGAGCAGGGGATTTAGAAGGAGGAAATGCTGAAGGCGGCGATGAAATATTCTATAAACGAGGGGCAAATTTGAATGAACCACAATACCTTTAAATAAAGCGTATTTGAATCTCATTTCTGCCCCTCAAAAATGATTCTGGGCCTTGTGGTTTCAGGGGTCCGCTGAGACTTTTAACCCTGCGAGGGGAAAACTACAGTTCCCAGAATTCTTTGAGGGAAAGATTGTGCTTTAAAGCTATAGCGTATGAACGCAGGGTGATTTTTCTTCCCCTTTTAAAGAGAGATTTTGGAGGGGGAATGGCTCCCGCCTGCTGGCTTTCATGGTCTTCCTCCTCCTCCTCCTCCTCTCCCTTGGGATCTGGTTGGGAAATGATTCTGGCGAGAGACGCCTTGCGCTTTGAATCTCCCTGGAAGTCAACAGCTCCGTGTGATTCAGGGCTGAGCGTTTCCCGGCTCAAAATGGCTTCCGTATCGGAGTCGAGATTGCACTCTGGCCCCGGTTCCCTCCTGCCTGCTGGAGCTGGCCCTCCCCACACATCACACCCCACCCCATCTCGTTCCTGTCTGTTCTTGGGGGGAGCTTCTTTCATACCGGTTTACCCTGGAGACCACAACTCCCATCAGCCCCTGTCAGCACGTCCGCCCTCCCATCAGCCCCCAGAACACGCTAGCTGAGGCTCATGGGAGTCGTGGTCCAGAACATCTGGAGGGTGCCACTGCTTTTAGGAGTGCTCAAATTCAGAATTAATGGTTACCGGCACCCGGTCCTCTTGGGTGAAACCATTGTTTCCTTTATTGTTCGAAGATTGGCATGGAATTATAGACTTGTAGAGTCGGAAGGGACCACCAGGGTCATCCAGTCCACCCCCCTGCCGCGCAAGAATCTTTCGCCCAACGTGGGGCTCGAACCCACGACCCCAAGGTTAAGAGTCTCATGCTCTCCCACAGGGGTAGGCAACCTAAGGCCCGTGGGCTGGATCCGGCCCAATCGCCTTCTAAATGCAGCCCGCGGACGGTCCAGGAATCAGCGTGTTTTTACATGAGTAGAATGTGTCCTTTTATTTAAAATGCATCTCTGGGTTATTTGTGGGGCATAGGAATTCGTTCATCCCCCCCCCCAAAATATAGTCCAGCCCACCACATGGTCTGAGGGACGGTGGACCGGCCCATGGCTGAAAAAGGTTGCTGACCCCTGCTCTACCAGTTGACTGAGAGGAGCAGGGTGCGGCCTCCTTTGCTTTTGAAGAGGGAGCCAGGGGGTACGTTGGCAGATATCTGAAGCCGGGCACCTGAAACATCTCATTACATGCAGTGTTAGAAACTTAGGTAAAGGGACCTCCGATTGTTAAGTCCAGTTGCGGACGACTCTGGGGTTGCGGCGCTCATCTTGCTTTACAGGCCGAGGGAGCCGGCGTTTGTCCACAGACAGTTTTTCCGGGTCATGTGGCCAGCATGACTAAGCCGCTTCTGGCGAAACCAGAGCAGTGCACGGAAATGCCGTTTACCTTCCCGCCGGAGCGGTACCTATTTATCTACTTGCACTTGATGTGCTTTTGAACTGCTAGGTTGGCAGGAGCTGGGACCAAGCAACAGGAGCTCACCCCATCGCGGGGATTCGAACCGCCGACCTTCCGATCGGCAAGCCCAAGAGGCTCGGCGGTTTAGACCACAGCGCACAAGCTAGGCCCCAAATGGCTCCTTAAACCAGGGTTGCAGTTGCCAAAACAGAACGTCCAGTTGCCGTTTTGGGGTTCGGAAGGCTCGAAAGTCGTATTTATCAATGCGGCTTTTTTGGTTCCTGATTGTGCAGATAAAACATGACAGAGGAGGATGTGTTTCTAGTGTGTAGAAACAGTCCAGATCCCCGGATGGTGGAGACGTCAGGATGGCGCCCGGGGCATCTTCACTTGGCCCGTAGCTTGGTGCAAAATGCGCCTGGCTAATTTCGAACGCCGATTACATGCGCCGCAGTAGGAAAGCTAGTGGTTTTGGGTCTTCGCAGGTCGGACCAGCGACTCCAGGCCTAACATACCTTCCATTATGGTGAGGAAAACAGGCATTGGAGGCACCCGGGATCTTTAGGTTTTTTTTAAAGAGATTTTATTATTTTCTACATTAAACAACAAATACATCAAACAAATAAACAAAAACAATTAACAAAGAATAAACGGAAAAAACACATCAAACACATTAACACAACATAAGAATAACAAAAAGAAAACCTATACATACCTTAACAGGAACATTAAAAATCATTGTTTAATTCTAATTACCAATCTTCTTTGGGGGACTTCCCCCGTTCTCTCAACTGCGTTCAATATCAATATACTTTGGTAACTTTGTAACTATTTTCTCAACATTCACCACTATTCTTAATAATCATAAAGATACTAACTAACCATATATAATTCATTACTTAAACAACATATCCTTAAGCATTTCTAAATATTCTGAACCATTCATAACATTACTTCTTATATACTATTTTCGTCTAACATCGACTAGCTAAAGCCAATTAAACAAACCAGATCTGCTTCAAATATCGTAACTTTTCACGATTTTTTAAATAGTCCTTAAATTTCTTTAGGGCAAGACCGAGGGACCTGTGACCCTCCAGATATTTCAGGATTCCAGCTCCCAATAGCCAATGAGGAGAGGGCTCTTGCGCCTGAAGGTTTCCCGTCGTGGGCCAAAAATCCAGCACGGCTCTTCCTCTTCTTTTAATTATTATTTATTAAATTCGTATGCCGCTTTATAGTCTTAGATCTCAAGGCGGTTCACGACATAACATTGCAATATAAAGAAAACACAAGATACATAATAGAAACCAGAATGAAGACAACCCAATGATATCAACCCCCCAAAAAACACATTTAAAAGCACATCGGATGCCAATCAGCCCAAGGCCTGGTTGAAGGGGAACGTTTTCGCCTGGTTCTTAAAGGATGCGCTAGGTGGCCCTCCCTGGGGAGAGCATCCCATAAAACGGGGGGCCACCACAGAAAAGGCCCTGTTCTCGTGTTGCCACCTTCCAGACTGGACTTCTTCTTATGTATAAGAAGGAAAGCTGACCTGGTTAGTTTAGAGGAAGGCTCTAGAAACCAGGATTCTAGATTTGAAGCCCATTTGACCTGGGAAGTTTTGGACTACAGTTCACAACTGCGCCCCACTCCCCCTCCCCGAAAAAGTGGTGTTTGGGAGTTGTAGCCCCAAGCACATGGAAGGCGCCAGGTTTTGGGTGTGGTTTATGACATCATCTCTGGGAATTGGGGTGCAGTGGATTCCACAACCAGGGCGATCTGCTTTGGCTTCTACCGGAGTCGCGCCGGCCTCTGTTTATAAAACCCAGACCTCAGCGCCAAGGGTGCCTGATAATCTTATCGTCCTTCATTGTTTGAGAAAACAAACTTGCTTTGCTCACCCAACCGCAGGGGTCACGGGAAGAAGTGGTGGCGGCAGGAATCTGGAAATCTGTTTTGTAACTGGCTGAGTCTCCATCCCGGGGGGAGGCCGCTGGTTTTTGTGCCCATTTCACAGAACCCTTTGCGTAAGGTGGAGGACTTGGAACCCCCAGACTTTCCAGAAAGGAAGCCTTGAAAATTAGATCCGGGAGGGGAAAGTTTTCCCAGTTGATCGGCGGGGAAAGGGGAAGAGGATTATAGGGTCTCTCTAACACAACTTGGGTGTGCAGTTAGGCAGAAAAAGTTGAGGAAATGGGATTTAGAGGCTGCAGGGCGGTATCTACTTTAGGGGTGCCCTATAGCTGGATCAGGCCAAAGGGGGCCCATCCTGTTCTCCCAGTGGCCAAGCACGCCCACCCCCAATTGGGCAACCCACAAGCAGGATCCAAGCTCAAAACCACCCCTCCTGTGGTTCCCAGCAACTGGGATTCAGGAGAAGGGGGCTGAGAGCAAGAAACTTTGCTCAGCTTTTGGGGGGGAGGCTGAAGGGGCTCCCCCAGCGAAGCAACAACAGCCAGGGTTCCTGGCTCCAGGCTTAACCTTCCCCCCTCCCCTTAGAAAGCCTGCTTCAGCCGCTAGCTCCTGCCTACCCCACCCCTTTCCCTGAACTCTGTCCACCTGCGCTGGTTTCAATGAAACCCTTTGTTTTGCCTGCTGGTTGGCTGCTGTGTGTCGTCGTCCGTGGCACCTGGGCAGGTCTGCGTGCGCACCTGTCCTGAGGGAGGGGTGATGTCACCTCCCCTCGTCCGGCGGGGAGGGAGGCAGGAGAGAAGAAAGGGAAAGGGTGCGGCGAAGCCGAGCTGGATTCCGATCAATCCCTATATCAACTTTGCCATGAAAGTGCAAGTCGGTTTCCAAAACACTCAAGTTCTCCAAGTCTTCCTGTTCCCCCCCCTCTCTCACTGCCTCCATTTCCCCTAGAGAAGGATTGAAATGGCAGTGCAGTTGAAAACCAGCGCTGTGACAGGTGCCACATAACACTCGTCTCTCGGTCAGAAGGAATCGGGTCTTCTTTTCGTGCAGCAGCCCCTAAACATTGGAACTCCCTGCCTGTTATTTTTCTAAACTAAACTGATGGGCCGTTTTCCTTTTCTTTCCTTTTTTTGACGCGGCAACTCAGAGCGACTTAGAATATTTTAAGTGTAAAGCTTAAAAAGGGTTCCTTAAGCAGGGGGCCACCAGCGAAAAGGCCCATTCTTGTGTTGCTGCCCTCCAGATCTCCCATGAAGGGGCGTCTCCACCCCCATCGTTCAGCCCGGACACGGAGGCCCAGCTCCGAGGGCCTTCTGGCGGTTCCCTCCCTGCGAGAAGTGAGGTTACAGGGAACCAGGCAGAGGGCCTTCTCGGTGGTGGCGCCTGCCCTGTGGAACGCCCTCCCACCAGATGTCAAGGAAATAAACAACTATCTGACTTTTAGAAGACATCTGAAGGCAACCCTGTTTAGGGAAGTTTTTAATGTTTGATGTTTTATCATGTTTTTAATATTCTGTTGGGAGCCTCCCAGAGTGGCTGGGGAAACCCAGCCAGATGGGTGGGGTATAAATAATATTTTTTTCCCAAAAAAAATATTATTATTATGGAGGGGGTGGGTACACGAGGGAGGGCTTCAGAGGGAAATCTGGATTGATTCATATGGGAAGAGGTGGTCCTCAGCTGTTTAAGGCTTCATACATCAAAACCAGCTCTTTTTATTGGCCCCAGAAACTAATCGGCAGCCAGTGCAGTCGGGCCAGGATTGGCATTACAGCCTCAAACCATCTTGCTCTGAATCCTGCCCCAATCGCAACAATACAAACACAACACGTAGGCTAATAGTTAGTAGAGAATATATAATAGATTAATGATACCATTCAAATTGTAGGAATAAGCCGATCCAAGTTGGTATGTACAATATAACAGAGTGGTAGCTAGCCGTGTGTTCAAAACAGATGTCTTAAAGACAGTCTCGCAATAGTCTTTCAAAAGTTACCACAGAATACGTCTCAAGAGTTTCAAAAGTAAAGTCTCTCAATAGTCTTTCAAAAGTTTCAATGGAAGAAGTCTCAAAAGCCTCAAAAGGACAGTGTCTCCAGAATGAAACTACTGTTTCGTAATAGTCTTCATCGGCTGGAAATAAGATACAAGGCATACAACCGATGAATGAGAACCAAACTGAGTTTACCTGCACACACATTGTATAATAAAGCAGAATATACAAAACTATATATATATAAAAAGGCACATACCTGATATTTTTCAACAGAATGTGTAAGTAAGATTCATGCTAAGGATCAGTGCTTGCTAGACAATCAAAGTTAACTTCAGAATTTAGCCCCACTGGATGAAATGATTTGAACAGAAAAATGAAACGAGTTTCTTGTTGACGTAGCCGCCGTTCAAAATCTTGCCTAATCCCGAATTTCTTTGGATTTACCCATAATACCGTAAATAATAAATCTGTGTCCAAACATTTATGGGAAATAAAACGTTTGACCAAAGGTGCCTCCATAATGGCATTTCGTATGCGGGAATGATGTTCCCCAATTACAGGTAGGTAGCCGTGTTGGTCTGCCATAGTCAAAACGAAATAAAATAAAAAATTCCTTCCAGTAGCACCTTAGAGACCAACTAAGTTTGTTCTTGGTATGAGGTGGAACCTACGTATAATAAATTACATGGACATCGAGTAAGGTAAACCACATCTTTCGTTTGACATGTTCTGAATCCTGCACCAGCTGATGTTTCCAGACCTAATTCAGAGGAAGCCCTATGTGTAACCCATTACAGTCATAAAGGTGGGACGTGGGTGGCGCTGTGGGTTAAACCACAGAGCCTAGGGCTTGCTGATCAGAAGGTTGGCAGTTCGAATCCCTGCGACGGGGTGAGCTCCCGTTGCTCGGTCCCTGCTCCTGCCACCTAGCAGTTCGAAAGCACATCAAAGTGCAAGTAGATAAATAGGTACCGCTCCGGCGGGAAGGTAAACAGCGTTTCCATGTGCTGCTCTGGTTCGCCAGAAGCGGCTTAGTCATGCTGGCCACATGACCCGGAAGCTGTACTCCCTCGGCCAGTAAAGCGAGATGAACGTTGCAACCCCAGAGTCGTCCGCGACTGGACCGAACGGTCAGGGATCCCTTTACCTTTACCTTTTAACCTAAAGGTGAGCAGAATACAGGTAGGTAGCCGTGTTGGTCTGCCATAGTCAAAATAAAATAAAAATAAAAAAATTCCTTCCATGCACACGAAAGCTCATACCAAGAACAAACTTAGTCGGTCTCTAAGGTGCTACTGGAAGGAATTTTTTATTTTGTATAGACAACAGAAGTTAGACTAAACGGCCCCCTTATAGTACCTCAGTCTGGATTGAGCTTCAGTTTATTGGCTCTCCTCCAGTCCATTACTGAGGCAAGACATCAGTCCAGCACATCCACTCCCACACCTGCAGATGTCAAGGAGAAGCAGAGCTGTGTGTCTGCAGAATATTTCGGACAACATCCTCCAAAACTCCGGGTGACCCCACCCAGCAGTTTCATGGAGAGGTTGCCATCAGGCGGGCAACCTTTGCTCTCCTCTTTTTAGTGCCTCACTGAAATATGCTTTGCTTGAGGCAAGCCAGTTCAAACGTGCCAAAGTTGCAACTGTTAGATTTCTTTCTTTCTTTTGAGCTAGTGTTTGTTTAAACCACCTTTGGAATGCTTTTAAACAACCTGTTTCTCATCGAGAATTTTCATGTTGCATTTATGATCGTTGTAAACCGCTTAGAGGTGGTTGTGTTTTTTTAAAATAATAATAATAATAATAATAATAATAATAATAATAATAATAAGGCTGTATATAAATATTGTTAAAAGAACTCCTCTGCTATTATTATTCGCAAAGCTTGAGGATTCAGTCCCAGACAGCTCATCATTGGTAAATACAATTTCTGTAGAGAATTTAAGCAGATGCAAATGTCTCCAAATTCGTGGCAGCAGCATCCCCTCACCTGCCACAACCTTTTTTCTTCAATAATTTTTTTATTGAATTTTACATACATTCTTTTAAACATCCATTCTTATTCATCTTTTTGACCTCCCTCAACCTCTTCTCAGGATTTTCAAATTTTATAATTTCTTATTGTATTTCCAACTTCACTATTATTTTTTATCACAACAATTAATTATTACTATCCAAGATTATTTCCATAATATTTCCTAAATTTATCCTTACAAAACTTCTTGCAAGCCCAATAGCATGATTTGTTGTTTACAATTGTCTTTCAAATATTTCTCAAATATTAGAAGGGATTCAATTGAGTTAATGCCGACTTATGATTTACTTCAGGATGGAATAACTTACAACCATGCCTTTTTTCTGCTTGCTTTTTTATTTTTTAAAAAGGGGGGGTTCCTTTTTGTAAAATTGCTTCTAATTAGGAGTGAGGTGAGACTGAATGCTTGGCTTTCCACAAGATTTATTTTTAT
This sequence comes from Lacerta viridis, assembly GCA_900245905.1. Taxonomy (NCBI): domain Eukaryota; kingdom Metazoa; phylum Chordata; class Lepidosauria; order Squamata; family Lacertidae; genus Lacerta; species Lacerta viridis. Next base: position 705,758 of record OFHU01002692.1, read on the forward strand.
CTCATTTCGCAAAATTTATACACCGATTGACTGTAAAAACAACAACGCAATTTTTTTTAAAAATTGAAAATATCAGTAAGAGCACTAATTTAAGGCTTACGAAGCAACCACAGGCCAAAAACAGATTAAAACTCACACCAACTTTCTAAACATCTGAGTAGGCCTGTTTTTAGCAGGCTCCGAAAAGCGAACAGCATAGGCGCCTTTCTGATATCAATAGGCAAGGAGTTCCAAAGTTTACTGCCACGCCACACTAAAACACTGGCTCCTTACAAGTGAAAATTGGCACCTTTAGCACTGCCAGTAGTGACATTGCAGTGATTGTGTGATCTGCCTCAAATCTCCTGATAGATTTATATATATTTTTGGCGGGGCGCGGAGAGGAGTCGGTTGAGACTCTCCCCTTCCCTTTAGATGCCATCGCCCCGCTGAGTCACAAAACGGGGCAGGACATTTTTTGCCGGGTGGCTGGGCATGTTGTGGTGGCAGGCGGAGGCCCTCGATTCCTCCCCAGGGCTCTCTCCGTGAACCCAGGAGTCCTGCTGCGACTCCTACCTTCACGGAAGCTCGCTTGCTGAATCCGTGAAGCGTTAAACAAGGTGTGGCTTTATAGATCCTGCTAGCAAATGGCTCTCTTAGACTTTGAATCCCTTTCTCTCTCTTTTTTTTTTTTAAATCTGGCCAGGTTGTTCCTTGGCAGGAAGCCAAAGGCGGGAACTGAAATCGGGGCCTGGCTCCAGATCCTGGTGCCCCCCAGCGGCTGCTGGGAGTTGCAATCCGAAGCGGCGGGGGGGGCGCTAGGGGGCACACTGCCCCATGTTCCATAATGGAGGGGGTGACAAATTATCAAGGAACAATTACTGCCCTACTAGGGCAGTTCATAAAAAAACTTTTTTTAAAAAATGCCTGCTCCAAAGGTCTTATCTTACTATACTAGGGATTATATAGCTATATATGAAATTTCATGCATATCGGTTAATATCTTGACCCTCCTCCACCAAAATAGCTGTTCACTTGGCTGTTTTCCTATGTCATGAAGGCTGAAATTTCAGTTCAGTGGAGCACTTACTGTTCCCAACCCTAACCCTGTGGAAAGCCATCTAATTAGACTTTAATTTGATTTTGAGATGTTTTTAGGAGGTAATTTAATTATTGTTTGATTTTATACCAATGTTATGTATCTGATGTTAGCCACCCTGAGCCCGACTTCGGCCGGGGAGGGTGGGATATAAATAAAAGTTTTTTATTATTATTATTATTATTATTATTATTATTGTTATTATTCCTTTGTAAGAAAATATGAAATAACGTAAAACCATTTTTGCAGGGGGGGGGAATCAATGGGGGGGGGGTGACAAGAAATTTTCTGCACTGCGTACCACCTGACCTTCCTACGCCTCCGGGGGTGGTTGACAATTTCTTTTTTGCCCCCGGGTACCAGTTTACCTTGCTACGCCCCTGGCTGGGGGGCACCAGGTTTGTGGAAGGGTGGTCCGGGTCACTCTGCCCCCCTCCCTCCAGTACTGTAGAGTTTAACCCCAATAGAGGGTTTGTGACCCCTAGGAACCCTGCACTGTCAACCTCAGAATCCTCTACGCCCCCAGTCAGGCGCCAGTCAATGGGTTTAGCAAACAATAAAGTCTTTCATGGGATTCAGGGCAAAATTGAAGGCTGGAAGCACCTTCCCGGGCCAGGGTTGTGTCTGCAGAGCTTCCAACATTCCTCCGATGAAAAACACGGGACATTTCTCACTCCCCCAACTGACCCTCCTCGACCCCCATTTCTTGTCTCCCGCCCCCTGAGCAGTGGCGTAGCATGGGGGGGCACAGGGGGGGCAAATTCTCAGCGGAGCAAAATTTTGACGCCCGGTACTGCCTCGATAACATTTGCATGCTTCCGTCGCTGGGCTCTGTCGAAAATGGCTTCTCCACGGTGCGAACCAGGAAGTGACCTCTCTCCAGACAGTGGAATGCCTCTTCTTTTCTTATCTCTGTGGCTGCAATCTCCTGGGCCGAATGTGCATATGTGCGCCGTCTGTTTCCCACACGCTGCCTTGCCCCGGGCACCGGCAGCCCATGCTACGCCACTCCCCCCCCCCAGCGTTTCCCGACAGAAGTAGGGCGAGTGCCGCCACCACTTCACCAACGGGACACGGTCTCCGCTGTCCCGAGAAAAACCCCTTCATCGCAGTTTTATTTTATTCTTTGGCAGATTTGCAAAAAAGAAAAGCACACACCGAGAAATAAATTTCAGAAAGGGGCAAGATTAGACGCTGCTGACCCTGGGAGGTATTTGGACAGCTTCCTGGCACTGGGACAGGAAGCAGGAAAGTGACCCACGGTGACTCACAGACCGGAGTCATGCCATTAAATCGCCGCAAAGGCGTTTCGTTGCTTTGTTTAACTTCTTGAAACTTGCACGGCTGGTATTCACCTGGGGAAGGTACAGGCCGTGAGTAAACTCTCCGGTTTCAAATATTCAAACGGTAGCAGGAAAAGGGCTGGGCTGCAATTTATCCTCTCCGACGGATGATCAGTGGGGCTTAAGGACATCCGAAGAACTCTGCCAAGGGCCTCATCCAGTTCCCACAGCGGCCAACCAGATGCCTGTGGGAAGCCCGAAAGCGGGACCCGAGTTCGAGGGCAGGTGCTGCCACACTTAAAAGATTGATTTCTTGCAAGTGTGGATTGTGTTGCGCCAGTGACGGTTCCGGTTCCGCAGATTAAAGCAGTCGAGTGGGAATATTTGGGGTGAGGCGATCTCCACGTTTCAAGGCTTTTCTTCCGTCCTCATAAAAAGACATTTGATGTGTGCAGCAGTGATGTATCGGCGCACCTGAATTCCTCTTGCCCTCACTACTGGTGCCATTCCAGCCCTGAAACAAATGAACCACACCTTTTAAATTTGTAGGGTTTTTTTTAAAAATAGTTTTTATTAGTTTTCAATAACAATAATCCAATATACACCTCATTGTATCAATACCAAATTATAATATCAATTCCAATATCAATCAGTCAAATACCCAATTGCATAATTTAAGTGGCCCCCCCGCGTGCTAGAATTGAAGGTTTGATCATTTACTTTAATTCTGCTCCCAAACCCTTATTAAATCCCATTACATTCCAATTGTAATAATGATTCCTTATACAAAAGCTGCAATATCCTTAACTTCTATCCGCGTTAACACATTTAATAATTGGTAAGTCTGCCAGTGAAGACTGCCGGTATTAATAACCAGAATGAATTTGTGGTTTTTAACCTATTTGTTCTAATACTGTCTCCAGCTAAGTTTTTTCGCTCCAGAAATTGACGGAGCCCAGTGAGTCACACATCCCTAAATGTCTGTATTTTGAAAACGGCAAACATTTGCGACACAACCCAGTAGTTTTTCTTTTCTTAAGATAGTGAAATATTTGTGCGCCAGTGCTTAAAAGGAGAGAAAAATGAAAGTGTTTGCTGCAAATTAAATTGGTAGCTTTAAAAAGCAAGCAAATGGACCCTGGACGGGGGGGTGGGGGTGGGGATGAACTTGAAATCCTTTGCCATACTTCAGGGAAACGGTTAATTGTAGCCTTATTGGCTTGAGAGCAGTACATGTGAAAAGGATCTAGGAGTCTTGGTAGACCATAAACTTGACATGAGTCAACAGTGTGATGCAGCAGCTAAAAAAGCCAATGCAATTCTGGGCTGCATCAATAGGAGTATAGCATCTAGATCAAGGGAAGTAATAGTACCACTGTATTCCGCTCTGGTCAGACCTCACCTGGAATACTGTGTCCAGTTCTGGGCACCACAGTTCAAGAAGGATACTGACAAGCTGGAACGTGTCCAGAAGAGGGCAACCAAAATGGTCAAAGGCCTGGAAACGATGCCTTATGAGGAACGGCTTAGGGAGCTGGGTATGTTTAGCCTGGAGAAGAGAAGGTTAAGGGGTGATATGATAGCCATGTTCAAATATATCAAAGGATGTCATATAGAGGAGGGTGAAAGGTTGTTTTCTGCTGCTCCAGAGAAGCGGACACGGGGCAATGGATTCAAACTACAAGAAAGAAGATTCCACCTAAACATTAGGAAGAACTTCCTGACAGTAAGAGCTGTTCGACAGTGGAATTTGCTGCCAAGGAGTGTGGTGGAGTCTCCTTCTTTGGAGGTCTTTAAGCGGAGGCTTGACAGCCATCTGTCAGGAATGCTTTGATGGTGTTTCCTGCTTGGCAGGGGGTTGGACTGGATGGCCCTTGGGGTCTCTTCCAACTCTAGGATTCTATTGCAGAGAAGCCTTGCCTTTTCGTTTTCTGAATCTCCCCCCTTTATCTCTGCAGCCTCTCGCCAAGCCACCCGGGCGCTGATGGTGGTCTCCCTTGTACTGGGGGTGATTGGCATGGGCGTTGGCACCATGGGCATGAAATGCACCAATTGCGGGAGCGAAGACAAGGTGACGAAGGCTCGCATTGCCATGACGGGAGGCATCATCTTCATGGTTGCAGGTGAGTCATCCAAGGAAAGGCCCGTTTCCTGCTCTGTGGGCCTAGGAACAACAATGGCCGCTGGATCAGTACGAAGGGGGGGGGTCCCTTCTCAGCCACCCCCAAGGGGGAAAAAAACCACAAGCAGGATCCGAGCGCAAGAGCTCTCTCTCTTCCTGCCGTTTAGAACTGGGATTCAGAAGCATCTGGAGACACAGACACAGCCTTTGTGACGACGAGCCACCAATAGCCCTGTCCTCCGTTCATAATTTGTCCAGTCCTCTTTCATTCAATTCAGTTTATTTATTTTGCGTTAGCCATATGGCCAGAGCACATTGTGAGAGACCCAGGCAGCGACCTGTCGCGATTATACATAGAATACTGCGAATACAGCTAGAACATTGAGTGTAAAATCATGCTGAGTGATACAGGTGAGGTAAAGAGCAGTAACAGGGCATGTTGACACCAGGAAGTTACGTAGGACTAGGGCTGAGGTGAGTTAGCCAGAAAGGTGGCCCATGAGTTTGGCCAAACTGCGGGAGGCAGTGAAGGATAGGGGTGCCTGGCGTGCTCTGGTCCATGGGGTCACGAAGAGTCGGACAGACTGAACGACTGAACAACAACAATATGTAGATGGCCACTCCACGTGATATTAGTGGGTTGGCATCCGCCAGTAAGTATTTCATACGGTCATCGTCCCGGGCGGTGATCGGTGGGATTAAAAGGAAAAGCCTGGGTCTTACTGAGACATATATTGGGCAGCAGAAGAAAAAAATGAATAAGGTCCTCTATCTTCCCCTTGTTGCGTGCGCAGAGTTGAAGTTCCAGAGGAATATTGGAAAATACACCCTGTAAGAATGCTGTGGGGGGTGGGATGAAATCAGGCTCTTCTTTGCGTAGGGTTTATCAGGTCGCTCAAATAGCGGGCCAGAGAACCAACTGCCTTCAGTTTGGCTGGGAAGATGGCGTCGGCAGAGGAAGCCACGACCTGAGCTCCACACCAGCTTTGTGGTTTTAATTGACAAATTCTTTTATTAGTTTTATCGGTCCTCTTTTAAATCCATCCAGGTTGGTGGCTGTCACTGCCTCCTGGGGCAGGGAATTCCATAGTTTAACCCTGCGCTGCGTGAAGGACTTTCTTTTATCTGTCCTGAATTTTCCAGGGTCCGTCTTCATGCCATGTCCACGAGTTCTGGGGCTATACGAGATACTGTCTCTAGGGCAGGCTACCCCCCAAACCTGGCCCTCCAGATGTTTTGGGACTACAATTCCCATCATCCCTGACCACTGGTCCTGCTAGCTAGGGATGATGGGAGTTGTAGTCCCAAAACAGCTGGAGGGCAGAGTTTGGCCATCACTCCGTCTAACCATGATGCTGCACTGCCTCAGCAACTTTAATCTGGCTGATAATCAGATATTCTTCACTTGTCCCATCCTGCTCAGTCATGTCCACGCCGAGTGGTGGCAGCTCTAGAGGGTTTCATACTCATTGCCTGTTTGGAAGTACCTTCAGGGAATTGACCCCAAAGCTGCTATTATTAATAATAATAATAATAATAATAATAATAATAATAATAATAATACTCTGCCCATCTGGCTAGGCTTCCCCAGACACTCTGGATCGTTTCCAACAGAATATTAAAAACACGATAAAACATAAAAACTTCCCTAAACAGGGTTGACTTCAGATGTCTTCTAAAAGTCAGGTAGTTGTTTTTCTCTTTGACATCTGGTGGGAGGGCGTTCCACAGGGCGGGTGCCACCACCGAGAAGGCCCTCTGCCTGGTTCCCTGTAACCTCGCTTCTCGCAGGGAGGGAACCGCCAGAAGGCCCTCGGAGCTGGACCTCAGTGTCTGGGCTGAATGATGGGGATGGATATACTTCTTCAGGGATACTGGACCGAGGCCATTTAGGGCTTTCAAGGTCGGCACCAACCCTTTGAATTGTGCTCAGAAATGTCCTGGGAGCCAATGTATGTCTTTCAAGACCAGTGTTATGTGGTCTCGGCGGCCGCTCCCAGTCACCAGTCTGGCAGCCACATTCTGGATTAGTGTAGTTTCCATGTCACCTTCCAGGGACCCCTGACCGTTAGGTCCAGTTGTGGACAACTTTGGGGTTGTGGTGCTCATCTCACTTTACTGGCCGAGGGAGCCGGCGTACAGCTTCTGGGTCATGTGGCCAGCATGACTAAGCCGCTCTTGGCGAACCAGAGCAGCACGGAAACACCGTTTACCTTCCCTCCGGAGTGGTTTACCTTCCCTCCGGAGTTGGCAGGAGCAGGGACCCAGCAACGGGAGCTCACCCCGTCGCGGGGATTCGAACCGCCGACCTTCTGATCGGCAAGCCCTAGGCTCTGTGGTTTAACCCACAGCGCCACCCGCATCCCAACTTCCAAGGTAGCTTCAGGGAAAGCATCAGTTGGCCTGGTGAAAAGGAGGGTTGAGCTCTGCAAGCGCTCTTGCCGTTCCCTCAGGGAAAGCATCTATTGAAGGGAGGCTGCAAATTGGATCTGTGGAATGGGGAGAGGCTGTTTGTTTTGGCTTTGCAGAAGCAGCGATGTTGTCATACCGTGCCCATCCCAAGGGGAGTCGGGAGCAAGCGGCGATAGGAATCAGTGTTAGAAACTCAGATATATAAGGTAATCGCCCAATGGCACCTTGAACCTGCGCTAGGGGCACCACAGTGGAATGTCTAGACACCTTTCCCCTCTCTAAAATGAAATGTATCATTATAACTATTAATTTCATTCTTACACCGCTTTATATTTTAAAGAAATCATCTCAAGGTGGTTTTCAACACACTAAAACATCAAATAAAACCATCTGGAATAAAACAGATACAAGCTTCAGAAGAAATGTTTCATATTTTTCTCTACGTGGTATTTTGCTTTCCGCAAATTTGTTTATTTACCTAGTCAATTGATACAGCTTTCCCATAGCAGAAGGACTCTAGGAAGGCAGTGGGGTGTAGTGGTGAGAGCGTTGGACTGGGACCTGAGAGATCAGGGTCCAAATCTCCACTGGGTCACCTTGGAGTCGGTCGCAGCCTCTTCACCTACCTCGCAGGGTTGTTGTGGGGATTAACTGAGCGGGGTGTGTGTGTGTGAACCATGTGCTCCTTGGAGAAAAAGGAGGGATATAAACAAAATGAATATATATAAAGAAAAGCTCACCTGCTTAAGAAAGCTGGAGGGGCCAGCCAGGCAGAGATGTCTGTCGCCAACCTGGCGCCCAGAGATCTCCATGCGGTTGCAATCGGAGCCACGCCAGTTGCAAAACACACCTGGAGCCCGGCTGATTTCTAATTTCTGATAGGAATGAAGCTGTGGCATCTCTCCTCCTTTGTTCAGAAGAGGCTACGCGGTCCTTTCTAGGAAGGGTTGTTCAGGATTAGACCGCTGACGGAAAATGCTGAAAGGGGTGTTAGGTTTAGCTGGCTTAGTCGCTGGTGATCTTTTTCGTAGAATTGCTCAACGGGAAAGAAGCCTTGTCTTGCCAGAGTGGCGCACGCTCTAGTTATCTCCCGCTTGGGCTACTGCCCTGCGCTCTACGTGGGGCTACCTTTGAAAGTGACCTGGAAACTGAAATTAATCCAGAATGCGGCAGCTAGACTGGTGACTGGGAGTGGCCGCCAGGACCACATAACACCAGTCCTGAAAGACCTACATTGGCTCCCAGTACGTTTCCGAGCACAATTCAAAGTGTTGGTGCTGACCTTTAAAGCCCTAAACGGCCTCGGCCCAGTATACCTGAAGGAGCGTCTCCACCCCCATCGTTCAGCCCGGACACTGAGGTCCAGCTCCAAGGGCCTTCTGGCTGTTCCCTCCCTGCGAGAAGTGAGGTGACAGGGAACCAGGCAGAGGGCCTTCTCAGTGGTGGCACCTGCCCTGAGGAACACCCTCCCATCAGATGTCAAGGAAATAAATATCTTCACTTTTAGAAGAAATCTGAAGGCAGCTCTGTTTAGGGAAGTTTGATGTTTTATTGTGTTTTTAATATTCTGTTGGGTGCCGCCCAGAGCGGCTGGGGAAACCCAGCTGAATGGGTGGGGTACAAATAAATAACAACAACAACAACATCTATTATTATTTAGTCCAAGTCCATGCAATGCAGGGATCACAGCTAAGGAATCTCAGAGTGGTGGCCACCTGAACTCTGTTTAAAAACCTCCGACGAAGGAGAACCTTCCAAGGGAGTCTGTTCCAAAGCTGAACAGCTCAAAGCTCTTCCTAATGTTTAGACAGAATCTCATTCCTTGCACTGGTTCAGATCCAAAAGGTAAAGGACTCCTGGACGGTTAAGTCCAGTCAAAGGCGACTATGGGGTTGTGGCGCTCATCTCGCTTTCAGGCCAAGGGAGCCGGCGTCTGTCCACATACAGCTTTCTGAGTCATGCGGCCAGCATGACTAAACCGCTTCTGGTGCAATGGGACCCCGTGACGGAAACCAGAGCGCTGGGAAACACTGTTTACCTTCCTGTTTATCTACTCGCACTGGCGTGCTTTTGAGCTGCTAGGTTGGCAGGAGCTGGGACAGAGCAGCGGGAGCTCGCCCCGTCGCAGGGATTCGAACCGCCGACCTCCTGATCGGCAAGCCCAAGAGGCTCCGTGGTTTAGACCACGGCGCCGCCCGTTCCTACCCCCTGGAGCAACAGGAAGCAACCTTCAGATATTTGAAGATGGCTATCGTATCTCTTGCCCAACTCCCTCCACCGTTCCTTATAAGGATTGGTTTCCAGACCCTCTTCTGCACATGTTCCAGCTTGTCAACCTCCTCCTTAAAGTGTGGAGTCCAGAACTGGACACAGGACTCCACATGGAGTCTGGCCAAGGCAGAATAGAACAGTTCCCAAAGTGGCCTGACTCTGGAAACTGTAGCTCTACAAGGCAAATCTCAGCACCCTTAACATCCCTGGATTCTTTTGGGGGAAGCCACGACTGTTTAAAGTAGAAACAAAATATTAAAAAAAAAAATCCTTCCAGTAGCACCTTAGAGACCAATTAAGTTTGTTCTTGGTATGAGCTTTTGTGTGCATGCACACTTCTTGGCTCTACTGATGACAAACCTAGACAGCATCTTAAAAAGCAGAGACATCACCTTGCCGACAAAGGTCCGTATAGTTAAAGCTATGGTTTTCCCAGTAGTGATGTATGGAAGTGAGAGCTGGACCATAAAGAAGAAGCTGATCGCCGAAGAATTGATGCTTTTGAATTATGGTGCTGGAGGAGACTCTTGAGAGTCCCATGGACTGCAAGAAGATCAAACCTATCCATTCTGAAGGAAATCAGCCCTGAGTGCTCACTGGAAGGACAGATCCTGAAGCTGAGGCTCCAATACTTTGGCCACCTCATGAGAAGAGAAGACTCCCTGGAAAAGACCCTGATGTTGGGAAAGATGGAGGGCACAAGGAGAAGGGGACGACAGAGGACGAGATGGTTGGACAGTGTTCTCGAAGCTACCAACATGAGTCTGACCAAACTGCGGGAGGCAGTGGAAGACAGGAGTGCCTGGCGTGCTCTGGTCCATGGGGTCACGAAGAGGCGCACACGACTAAACAACAACAACAACAACAACTGAGTGATATGAATGGGGCATAAGAAGACACACACACACCTGAGCCCCCCCTCCCACCCGCAAACAATTAAGATCTTTGAGCATAAAGGGCTCAAAGAGTCTATAAGGTCATATATAAAACTTCAAGACTGCAGCTTGTAACATCCTGAATGCTGGGGGGGAATAAAACTTCCGAGGGTCATTTGGATGAACTTGCATGTGCAGCATGTAGTTAAACGGCGGAACTCCCTGCCACAGGAGACAGGGACGGCCACCAACTTGGATGGGTTTAAAAGAAGACTGGGCAAATTCATGGAGGAGGAAAGGGTGGTCGATGGCCACTAGCCAGGATGGCTGTGCCCTACCTGCACAGTCAGAGGAAAGTGATGCTGGTTTCTGGAAACCGCAGGAAGGGAGAGGGGTCTTGCGTTCGAATCCTGCTTGTGGGTTTTCCATAATAGTCATCTGGTTGGCCACTGTGAGAACAGGATGCCGGACTAGATGGGCAAACGGCCTGATCTAGCAAGTCTCTTCTCATGTTCTTTATGAACTGAACTAGCAAAGGGATCGGAGAATTGTAGAGCGGGAAGGGACCCGAGGGTCATCTAGTCCAACCCCCCCCCTGCGCGATGCAGGAATCTCTACTTAAAGCATCCATAACAGATGACGGGTTTCGAACTGAAACGGCTTCCTTTTTAACGCCCTCCCACCAGATGTCAAAGAGAAAAACAACTACCAGACTTTTAGAAGACATCTGAAGGCAGCCCTGTTTAGGGAAGCTTTTAATGTTTAATAGATTATTGTATTTTAACATTCTGTTGGAAGCCGCACAGAGTGGCTGGGGAAACCCAGCCAGATGCGCGGGGTATAAATAAATAAATTTTTATTTATTTATTTATTTATTTATTAGCATGTCGAAGTTGAGCATGGCACTGTGAGTTTTCCAGGCTGTTCCTTGAACACCATGGAGGAGAAAGAAGGTGTTATATAAACTATTTTTTCTCTCTCCCCCCGCTTCCCTCTCCCTCTTTTTTCCCAGGGCTCTGTGCACTCGTTGCTTGCTCGTGGATCGGCCACCAGACCGTGACGGATTTCTACAGCACTATGGTGGCGACAAATGCAAAGTGAGTTTTCTGGTTGAAGCAGGGTGGGGGGGGGGAGAGAGGAATGAACGCAGAGGCTGCCTCACCCGGTGCTTGTAGGTCCCCAAACCCCACAAGATCTGGGCTTCTCCAATTTCTTCACCTTATCGAAACCTTGCCCACCCCCACCCCCCTGTGCTAAATAGTCCAGCACAGGGTGGGTTTGAATTAAATTGAAATGATGTAAATCACGATTTAGATCACCAGTCAGTAAGACTTGATTTAAATAATAAAAAAAAAAATTTACAGAAAGGTTAAGCCTTGCTGGCATCCTCTTAATATTTACAACCAAGTGGAGGTTTCAATTTTTGGAATAATGTATTCTCGCGAGTAGCTTTTACAGTTATATCTGTAATTACCGATTTGGTTATACTATCAGAAATACATAGACAGATGATTCTGAAAGTTATTGTTTATATTTGGACAACTTTTCTGCTGTACTTTATTGGAAGGAGAAAAACGATCACTTCCTTAAGGGCAATTTAATCAGTTTTATTTTACTGAAACAATAGCATTGTAGCATATGTATCCGTGTTTGTTAACCGATGTGGTTAAACGATTCCACCCCCCGCCCACCCCAAAAAAAGAAACTTAGACTGAGTTTTAGCACACATGAAAAACTTCCAACAAATCCTTATTTCCTGATGAATAGCCTTTGGACTATAATGTAACTTAAATAGAAAACTCTCTTTAGAAAGATTTTTCCTCCAAAAGCATTTTATTTTAAAAATCTGATTTAAATAAATAAAAAATCCAGTATTTTTTAATTTTTAATTTTTATCCACCCTGGTCCAGCATCCTGTTCTCACTGTGGCCATCCAGATGCCCCAGTGGAAAACAGGCAAGCAGGATTCAGGCACAAAAAGCAATTCCTACCCCCCCCCCCAGTGGTTTACAGTAGAATCGTAGAACTGGCACCGTCAGCGCTGTGCTCTAACCAGCTGAGCTATCCAGGCTGATGGGACGTTGGCCAGATCTAAACGTTGCTGGAAGAAAGTGTTGCAGGGAGAAGCTCCTCCCCGCCCCTCCGTAACGCTGGAACTTGTAGGGGTAACAAATGAAGCTGAATGTGGGAAATTTCGGTGCCGATGAAAGAAAGCCCTCCTTCGCTCCGAGTTAACCTGTGGAACTCCCTGCCACAGTAGGCGGCGGCGACCACCAACTTGGATGGCTTTAAAAAAGGGTTGGGCAAATTCACGGTGGAGGAGAGGGCTATCGGTGGCTATTATTAATAATAATAATAAATAATAATTAATTAATTAATTAATTCTACCCTGCCCATCTGGCTGGGTTTCCAGGATTTCTTATTACAAAATACACTGAAATAAATATAATTAAGTACTCTGGCCAGAAGTTTCAACCAAAAAAGATGCGTTTACCCTTGCATCAATTTCTAAAAGACTTTCAAGAGATTTTTCAATGTGAAACCATTTTTTCATTTAAGACTGTAATTCTTAACAGGATTAACACTATATTTGTATTTACTTATGAGTAAACGCATCTTTTTGGTTGAAACTTCTGGCCAGAGTTCTATTTCAGTGGGTTTCCGGGATAGCTGCGCTCTGGGGGCAGTCAATGCTGCTGGGAGCCACAGGAGGGGGAGAGAGGGCTCTTATGCTCAGATTCTGGTTTCCCTTTTGGGCATCTGCTTGGCCTCCATGAGAACAGGGTGCGGGCCTAGATGGGGGGACACTGGCGTGACCCCTGCAAGGCTTGTCTTTTGGTCCTACAGTGGTACCTTGGTTCTCAGACGTAATCCGTTCTGGAAGTCCGTTCCAAAACCAAGGCACGCTTTCCCATAGAAAGTCATGCAAAATGGATCAATCCGTTCCAGACTTCTAATAACGACCCCTAAAACCACAGTTTAATATGGATTTTACTATCTAACGAGATCCACACTAATCCATAAAATGAAAGCAACAAACAATGTGCTGCTCAATCAATCGGTAGCCGAACTGGGTTGCACACAGTCGCAAAAAAGAAAAGAAAAAAGCCGAAAAAACAGAAATGCAAAATAAATAGCAAAACAGACAGACCTCAGTGTGGTAGCACTCAAAACGGAGCACATTCGGCTTCCGGAAAACGTTCGCAAAGCGGAACACTTACTTCCGGGTTTGCAGCGTTTGGGTTCCAAGTTGTTTGAGTACCAAGGTGTTTGTGTGAACCAAGGAACCACTATACAGTGGTGCCTTGCAAGATGAAATTAATTCGTTCCGTGAGTGTTGTCGTATAGCGGAAATTTCGTCTTGCGAAGCACGGTTGGGGGAACCGCGGTTTTACGGGGAAAACAAAACTGCAAAACGTTTTCGTTTTGCGAGTCACGGCCATAGGAAACTTCGTCTTGCGAGTCACCCTTTCGTTAGCGAATGCCTTTCATCTAGCGAGTTTTTCGTCTAGTGAGGCATTCGTCTAGCGAGGTACCACTGTATTGTGCAACAGCTTTAGAAATATAAAAAAATTCCTTCCAGTAGCACCTTTTGTTGTTCAGTCGTTCAGTCGTGTCCGACTCTTCGTGACCCCATGGACCAGAGCACGCCAGGCACGCCTATCCTTCACTGCCTCTCGCAGTTTGGCCAAACTCATGTTAGTAGCTTCGAGAACACTGTCCAACCATCTCATCCTCTGTCGTCCCCTTCTCCTTGTGCCCTCCATCTTTCCCAACATCAGGGTCTTTTCTAGGGAGTCTTCTCTTCTCATGAGGTGGCCAAAGTACTGGAGCCTCAACTTCAGGATCTGTCCTTCTAGTGAGCACTCAGGGCTGATTTCCTTGAGAATGGATAGGTTTGATCTTCTTGCAGTCCATGGGACTCTCAAGAGTCTCCTCCAGCACCATAATTCAAAAGCATCAATTCTTCGGCGATCAGCCTTCTTTATGGTCCAGCTCTCACTTCCGTACATTACTACTGGGAAAACCATAGCTTTAACTATACGGACCTTTGTCGGCAAGGTGATGTCTCTGCTTTTTAAGATGCTGTCTAGGTTTGTCATTGCTTTCCTCCCAAGAAGCAGGCGTCTTTTAATTTCGTGACTGCTGTCACCATCTGCAGTGATCATGGAGCCCAAGAAAGTAAAATCTCTCACTGCCTCCATTTCTTCCCCTTCTATTTGCCAGGAGGTGATGGGACCAGTGGCCATGATCTTAGTTTTTTTGATGTTGACAAAAACAAACAAAACAAACAAAAACCAACTAAGTTTGTTCTTGGTATGAGCTTTCGTGTGCATGCACACTTCTTCAGATACTTCTTCAGTGTGCATGCACACGAAAGCTCATACCAAGAACAAACTTAGTTGGTCTCTAAGGTGCTACTGGAAGGAATTTTTTCTTTTATCTTGTTTCGACTATGGCAGACCAACACAGCTACCTACCTGTAACTAGAGCTTTAGAAATGCGTGCATCAACTGGCCCAGTGGAGCATATTTACGATTCACCTTTCTCTTCCTTGCAGGTACGAATTCGGATACGCCATTTTCATTGGCTGGGCCGGCGCTGCCTTGCTGCTGCTGGGGGGCGGTCTCCTCTCCTGCTCCTGCCCGGGGAAGACCGCCTACAGAGGGCGCCAGTACCCTCAGGGGAAACCCATCTCCAAACCTCCAAGCTCCAAAGAATATGTCTAGCGCTCCTGATTGACAGTTCCTTCACGCTTTCCCCACGCCTAGAATACCACTGGACTGCCTCCCATGCCCCTAACCCAGAGGCGTGGGAGGGAAGGACCACCCTGAACTCTCCGGGACGACCTCACCAACTCCTTCCCCCCATCCGAGAGAGGCGTTTTTAAATGTTTCCTGATTTCACACCAGCTTTCTTTTTTTTTTTTAACTAAATAATATTATTTTTTAGCTTGTGATTTCCCTGTGTTAATTCTTTTGCTAACGGATAGGAATGATCATAAGTGATTAACTTAAGATGGTGTAAACCAGGCATGCCCCAAACTCGGCCCTCCAGGTGTTTTGGGACTACAACTCCCATCATCCCTGAACATTGTTAGCTAGGGATGATGGGAGTTGTCCCAAAACATCTGGAGGGCTGAGTTTGCCTATGCCTCTGGTGTAAACACACCCAACAACACTTCCACGCCGACTTATTGGATTGGTGGGGGGGGGGAGACACACAGATAATTTGTTAATTGAACTCTCTTCTTCACCTACCACCCCTGCAGACTCCCGAATTAATATAATTTTTAAAAAAGATTACTCAGGGACACACACAAACACACACACACACACACACACAGTTGCGACAGACCTAAAACACAGGACCAGGTTCCCTTAAGTTTGTTTGAAAGCAACTCCTGAACTGGAGAATTCGGCACTTAACTGTGCGTCTGTATTGGGTCGTTTAACACCAGCATATTAAGCTTTAAAACGGCTTTTTCTCCTTTGGGGTGTTTACATCCATCTGTTGTACAAGCATTTATATTTTTTTGGGGGGGGGAGAGAATGAATGGAGAATCCTTGGTGATATCTGTAACTGTGTGTA
Organism: Lacerta viridis; assembly: GCA_900245905.1. Lineage (NCBI taxonomy): Eukaryota > Metazoa > Chordata > Lepidosauria > Squamata > Lacertidae > Lacerta > Lacerta viridis. Next base: position 721,391 of record OFHU01002692.1, read on the forward strand.
AATATATAGAGCATTCACTTTGGGGAGAGCAGAAATGATTTATATTAGGAAGGCTGTTCTGCATGGTGGAAAGCGTTGAGGGATTGAGGGGTGGCAGGATTAGACCCTAATCGCTTCCTGCGGCAGTGGAGGCAAGTGTGAAGGTTCGCTTTGCTCCGAAAATCACTGGTGAGTCTTTTTGTGCGCAAATAACCCCGATCACACATACACACAAACACAAACCACCCCGTAAATTTGCTAGGGTTCTGGTGAAAACATTTGATGCCAACCTACAAAGATAGGATACTCTCCTTCAATTCAGAGCCCTTTGGAAAACAACCTGTTTGCCTATTTCCTATTGCCGATATTAATGGGCATTCTAATTAGGGGCCTGTTAATTTCAACCCTTCACTTTACCCCCACCGCTAAAAACTTCCCAGTAAGTGCCCCCGAAATTGTGTGTCGAAAACTTTTCTATACTTTGAGATATTTGCTCGCTTTAATAGATTTTAAATACTTGCTTTTTAATTGCATGGGAAAAGGGGAGGGAAAATATTGCCGGTCTTCAGGAAAGGAGGTATTCCCAGATTTTAAAATGTGGCCTTATTTAAAGCACTATGACTCCTTAAGGTTGTGTGCATGCGTGTGCATATTTTTTATTGTTAATTGTCTTTGTGTTGCTGGGAATTGATATTTTTTTGTACATAATAAACAAGAATGTTTTGGACAAAAGCGGGCCTCCGTTTGACTCGTGTTTCGGGTGCCAGTCCTCATGAAAATTCACCGGCCTTTTAGCATGAATTTCTCCTAATTTTTGTATTCGGTATTGCCAAAGAGACATGATATTGCACAACCATTCTCGTATCCAAACAGTCTTAAACAAGTTACAAAATAAATGTTGCAAAATACAAAGCAGCTCATTGCTCTTCAACCAACCGGAAATGTGGTCTAGTCTTCTTGTAAGCCCCTTAACAATGTCCAAGAACTATCCTTGCGTCTGGTCCCAGAGAATGAACCTAAACAACTTGCTTGTTCAGCAACACTGAACAGAGTCGCCAGGTTTCATCTCCACTGGGTGAGATGGCTGCTTGGGCTTTGGGGATGAGCCCAGAATAATCAAAGGTGGAACGGCTTAGGGAGCTGGGTATGTTTAGCCTAGAAAAGAGAAAGTTAAGGGGCGATATGATAGCCATGTTCAAATATATCAAAGGATGTCATATAGAGGAGAGAGAAAGGTTGTTTTCTGCTGCTCCAGAGAAGCGGACACGGAGCAATGGATTCAAACTACAAGAAAGAAGATTCCACCTAAACATTAGGAAGAACTTCCTGACAGTAAGAGCTGTCGACAGTGGAATTTGCTGCCAAGGAGTGTGGTGGAGTCTCCTTCTTTGGAGGTCTTGAAGCGGAGGCTTGACAGCCATCTGTCAGGAATGCTTTGATGGTGTTTCCTGCTTGGCAGGGGGTTGGACTGGATGGCCCTTGGGGTCTCTTCCAACTCTAGGATTCTATGTCTTTGCTGCAGTCAAACCTTCTGTCTGCCTAATGAAAACTTCTGTTTGTAAAATGTTTCAAATGCAAATGCATACAAACACTACATTTTATGCATATTAAAATTTTTTAATGACTAGTATGGCCACTGGTCCCATCACCTCCTGGCAAATAGAAGGGGAAGAAATGGAGGCAGTGAGAGATTTTACTTTCTTGGGTTCCATGATCACTGCAGATGGTGACAGCAGTCACGAAATTAAAAGACGCCTGCTTCTTGGGAGAAAAGCAATGACAAACCTAGACAGCATCTTAAAAAGCAGAGACATCACCTTGCCGACAAAGGTCTGTATAGTTAAAGCTATGGTTTTCCCAGTAGTGATGTATGGAAGTGAGAGCTGGACCATAAAGAAGGCTGATCGCCGAAGAATTGATGCTTTTGAATTATGGTGCTGGAGGAGACTCTTGAGAGTCCCATGGACTGCAAGAAGATCAAACCTATCCATTCTGAAGGAAATCAGCCCTGAGTGCTCACTGGAAGGACAGATCCTGAAGCTGAGGCTCCAATACTTTGGCCACCTCATGAGAAGAGAAGACTCCCTGGAAAAGACCCTGATGTTGGGAAAGATGGAGGGCACAAGGAGAAGGGGACGACAGAGGACAAGATGGTTGGACAGTGTTCTCAAAGCTACCAACATGAGTTTGACCAAACTGCGGGAGGCAGTGGAAGACAGGAGTGCCTGGTGTGCTCTGGTCCATGGGGTCACAAAGAGTCAGACACGACTAAACGACTAAACAACAACAATTGTTTTTATTTGTAGAAAACACATATCCCAACAGCCAGGCCCTAAACATGTAAGCAAATCTCACAGAACTCAACAATATTTACTTTAAGTGAAAATACATATGGCTGCAGTTGTAATTTTGGTGAAACATTCAAAACTGAACCCACAAGTATCTTTAATTCTAGTGCAAGCAGCAAGTTTATTTTTTGGCAAGAGTTCTACCATAAAGTTGTGTCGTTTGCAAAAAGTTACACAAACAACAAAAAATCTATAGATGTTTCCCCATACTTATTTTCTAATTGAATTTTACTGAAATTTCAGTAGTCTTAATTTTGTGGATCTGCCAGGTTGGTCAGGTGTTGCGAAAGGGCAAAGGGGTATTTAACTTGGGTTTCTTCATGGCTGGAACGTATCCTGGCGCACACAGGCAAGAATCTGCTCCCTTTTCGCCTCTGGCCCTGCTTCCCTCTGCCACGTGGCCCTCGAAAGGTTGCCCAAAAGTAAATGTGGCCCTCGGCCTGGAAAAGGTTCCCAATCTCTCTCAGTGAAAGTGCAAATCCCAGCAGTCTTGTGGCCTCACATGGGGATGAGGCAAAGACCTGGAGGGGTTGGGCAGGCCTTCTGGCTGCCCCAATACCTAAAGAGAGCCTCAGTTGCGGAGGCAGTTTACCTGAAAGTGCCAGGCACCGGAAACGAAGGGGAAGGTTATGAACTTCTGAAGTTTGTGAGGGCATCTGCTTGGTGGCTGCTGTGATGTTCTAGATGGGTTCCCTGTGGCCTGATCCAGCAACCAGGCACTTCCTATACCATCTGAATAGCTCAGTCAACAGAGCATGAGACTCTTACTCTCAGGGTTGTGGGTTTGAGCCCCACGTTGGGCAAAAATATTCCTGCATTGCATGGGGTTGGACTAGATGACCCCTAGGGGTCCCTCCCAACTCTATGATTCTATGCTTTGTTATGTTCCATAGATGAAGGGATACTACTTTGCCACAGCCCCATTGCGTAGATTTGGATATTTTCCTTGCCTTTTTTTAAATCAGTGGTTCTCCAACTTTTTCTCTGGGCCACACTATCAGAAGAAAAAAATGCTCGTGCCACACCAGATTTTTTAATTGATAAGAGATACGAAGAAAAACAACTTGACTTATAACACAGTGCTTGATTTGCAACATAAAACACAACTACTTTATAATATGACCGTGGGACAGTATAAAAACAAGGCACTGTTCCCAAAATATAATTATGAACATGCCTCTTAAACTCTTATGAAAGTTGTAAGCTTGCTTTTGCCAGGTAATCTAATTTATATTGGTCTATAATTTGAGACAAACTCTTACCTGGAGGAGCGTCTCCACTCCCATCGTTCAGCCCAGACACGGAGGTCCAGCTCTGAGGGCCTTCTGGCGGTTCCCTCCCTGCGAGAAGAGAGATTACAGGGAACCAGGCAGAGGGCCTTCTCGGTGGTGGCGCCCTCCCTGTGGAATGCCCTCTCCAGCAGATGTCAAGGAAATAAACAACTACCTGACTTTTAGAAGACATCCTGAAGGCAGCCCTGTTTAGGGAAGTTTTTAATGTTTAATGCTGTATTGTGTTTTTAATATTTGGTTGGGAGCTGCCCAGAATGGCTGGGGAAACCCAGCCAGATTGGCTGGATATAGAAAATAAATTATTATTATTATTATTTATTTATTTATTATTAATTTTATTTTATCTCATCAACACAAAAAACCCATTCTCTTTTTTGGATCTTTCATGTTTGTTCACAACAATATGTTGCAGAGAGAACTGCAGACAAATAGCCAATACAACTAAGAGAGGTGTGGAGGCTGTTTCTGTTTGTATATCCAGAACCTATTATTTTGATGCTACAGTATACGTTAAAATGTTCAAATGTTTATTCGATTGTCCTTGAGTCTATCTGTCACAGTTGTGATCCTCTCCTGCCACATCTTGTGAGAACCACTGTTTTAAATGTTCTTTAAACCGAACTGATGGGACTCGGGTGGCGCTGTGGTTTAAACCACTGTGCCGCTTGGACTTGCTGATTGGAAGGTTGGCGGTTCGAATCCCCGCGACGGAGTGAGTTCCCGTTGCTCGGTCCCTGCTCCTGCCAACCTAGCTGTTCAAAAGCACGTCAAAGTGCAAGTAGATAAACAGGTACCGCTCCGGCGGGAAGGTAAATGGCGTTTCCGTGCGCTGCTCTGGTTCGCCATCAGCGGCTTAGTCATGCTGGCCATGTGACTTGGAAAAACTGTCTGCGGAAGCGGACAAATGCCGGCTCCCTCGGCCTATAGAGCGAGATGAGCGCCACAACCCCAGATTCGTTCTCGATTAGACTTAACTTTAAACCGAATTGACAGCATTGCATGCTGTGGTTCCAAAAAAACCCAGCAAGTGTAGAACAATGCTTGGAAGTAAACAAATTAAAATAATTATTACCCAGGACAATGGAGTAATCCAGAAGCTGGCTGCTTTCCTAGGGAAGGCAAGACACCTGCAGAAGTGGAGACTCTTAACTTGCAAGCTGAATTGCACCATCTCGCAAGAAGCAAAAGTGCTGCAGCGCCACCCCATGGCCATTTGGGGGTAACACAGCTGTTCATATACAATGTCCCCACTGAGGAACAGGTGGGTAGCCATGGTGGTCTGCCATAGTCAAAACAAAACCGAAAATTCTTTCCAGTAAAATTCTTTGCACCTTAGTAGCACCTTAGAGACCAACTGAGTTTGTTCTTGGTATGAGCTTTCGTGTGCATGCACACTTCTTCAGATACACTGAAACAGAAGTCACCAGACCCTTAAATATAGTGAGGGAGTGGGGAGGGGTATTACTCAGAAGGGTGGTGGGAATGGGTGATCAGCTGATAGGTGTGGAAAACCTGTTGACGACTCTTAACGGCTGCAATTAGTCTTGCAGGGAAAGGCAAGGGGTGAGATGGCTAAAGATAGCTTTGTTATGTATAATGAGATAAGAATCCAATGTCTTTGTTCAGACCAGGTTTCTCCGTGGTTTTAAGTTTGGTGATTAGTTGTAATTCAGCCACTTCTCTGTCTTAATAGCTGTCTTAATACAAAGAAATTTCAGAAATAGACTAGAAAGAGAAGTGGCTGAATTACAACAGAAGGTCAGTGGTTCGAATCCCTGCAACGGGGTGAGCTCCTGTTGCTCGGTCCCAGCTCCTGCCCACCTAGCAGTTCGAAAGCACGTCAAAAGTTCAAGTAAATAAATAGGTACCGCTACGGCGGGAAGGTAAACGGTGTTTCCGTGAGCTGCTCTGGTTCGCCTTAGTCTTGCTGGCCACATGACCCAGAAGCTGTACGCCGGCTCCCTCGGCCAGTAAAGCGAGATGAGCGTTGCAACCCCAGAGTCGGACACGACTGGACCTAATGGTCAGGGGTCCCTTAACCTTTACCTTTTATATACTGCTTACTCCACAGAGAAGCTGTAAGCCAGTTGTTCCCAAAGTGGGCACTACCACCCCCTGGGAGTGTGCTGCTGGGATTACTTGGGGTATGGGGGGGGGGAGGTGGTAAGAGGCAAGGGGACAGTAGAGAGATGTGGGAGGTGTCACTGACAACCAGGCATTAAAATGCTGGCAAAGTCCAACCTCTGTTCCTGAATGCCTCTGTTTTGGAACATTTCGGCTCCCAAACACCAAAAACCTGGAAGTAACTGCTCCAGTTTTCGAATAATTTTTGGAAGCTGAACCTGGTGCTACATGGCTTCTGTTTTGAGCTTCCCTACTGTATTGAGGCTTCCGCTTTCAGTTTTCGGTTGTCGAATGTTTCGGAAGTCGAACGGTCTCCTGGAACGGATTATGTTCGACAACCGAGGTTTGACTGCATCACCAGATATCATGGTGCAGCAGCCCAATCAGACGCCTTCCTCTGCGTCAGCCATAGCTGTCAACTCTCCCCCCCCCTTTTAAAGGGAAATTCCCTTATTCCGAATAGGATTCCTCGCAAGAAAAGGGAAAAGTTGACAGCTATGGCCCCAGCTGCAACAAAACATGTCTCTCCCCTATCGGTCTCACACTACAGCCACAGCTGGCGCTGCAACTGTCCAACAGCTTGACCTCACCCCCAGAGACGCATTCCTCCGCTGTCTCCAAAGACAGACACCACCACCAACATCACCACTGTTCAATTCATTAAAATAAATAGTTTAAAATGGATTTTGAATAAATGTGCGATTGCTGTTCCTGTTTGGAATTTTTCCTATTATATCTTCCTCAGCTTGTCCTGCAAACCACCATTCTGAATAATGCTTTTCATAAAGTAGGGGGCACTGGGGATGAATTTATGGAACCAAGGGGCCTGTGACCCCCCCTTTGAGAAAGTTTACCAACAACTTCTGTATATGGTTGTTTTTATCTACTTTTTGTTTGTTTGTTTTTTGCAAACATTTCCGATTTTTTTTTTTTTTAACAATCAAGCGGCATACAGTATAAAGTTTATGTAACATATAAATCCAGACAGGCTCCAGATCCGATTGCTCGTTTTGCATCGGACCAAACGGATATGCTGCTTACTCTACAGAGACGCTCAAAGCGGTTTACAAGTATCTAGCCGGCTCCTCCTCCCTCCACTCCTCCTGCTCCTCCCGATTAAGGCCGGCTCGTCCCGGGAATCTTTCTACTTCCCAGCCAACCCGCCTCCTTCTCCTCCTCCTCCTCCACCTCCTTGCGCGCTGGCGTCGTCCCGCCGGGCGGAGCTGCCGGGGACTTGCTCCAGGCGGCGCTGCGCGCTCGGCTTCGCGGACCTGCCGCCCGTGCGTGGCTCCGGGTCGTCCCGCAGACCGAGGGGGGCGCCCTACTGCCCTCTCCCGGGCGCCGCGAGGATGGCTCCTCCGCCGGGCGTCGCCCGCAGCCGCGCACCCCGCCCCGGGGCGGAGCAGGAGCCGCTGCCGGCGGCGCCTCCTTGCTCCTCCGCGCGCCCCTGGCTCGTCTTGCCTCTGCGCGGCTGCTCACAGGTCTGGTCCAGGTATCAGCGCCGCCGCCGCCTCCACCTCCGGCCAGGGCGCCCTTTGCTGCTCCCCGGAGCGTCCCGGAGAAACGGCGCCGCGATGACGGTCAAGCTGGACTTCGAGGAGTGCCTGAAAGACTCGCCGCGCTTCAGGTGGGTCCGCTTGGCGCGCCGCGCCGTGCGCTCTTGGCCATGCAGCTGGCGCGCCTTTACGCATCGCGCTCCGGCCGGTGCCAGGCGGAGGCAGGCGGGCTGTTCCGCCGCCACGCAGCTGCCCCGACGGCGCGCCTTGCAGAGACGGCGCTCCCGCTCGCTCCGCGCACGGCTCCGCTGCCCGCCGCCTCCCTCCTCCACTGCTTGGAAACGAGCCGGCAGTTTCTTCGGCCTTGGAGAGAAGACATCCCGGGCCTGCCTTTCTTTTAAACAAACTCAGAAAAAGAGTTTTCGTTTGTGGAGGGAGGCTGGGCTGCGTTGTTGGAGAAGGGGAAGGAAGTGTCCTCTAGTGGTGAGAGCAGAGGGGGCGGCTAAAGACCCAACTGGCGGGGTCCGGAAGAGGGAGAGGTGTTGGGGCTTCGGTGGCGAACCCTAAATGATGGGAGAAATATTAAGGAATGGAAGGGAATCGCTCTTTCTCGTTTTTCTGAAGGCGGGGTAGGGGGCGGATTTATCCAATCATAGAATCATATACAGTAGTTGGAAGGGACCCCGATGGTCATCTAGTCCAACCCCTGCCATGCAGGAATCTCATGATAAGAGGAGAGCTGCCTTTGGGGGGGGGCTGGTTTTGCCTCCCTTTCTGGGGCCCTTTGCTCCCCACTCCTCTCCTTTGCACCAGGCTACAAAAGGAGTCCGGCAGTACAGGAAGTGGCAGGAAAGGTGTGTGTGTGTAAAATACTACTAAATTGGGGGAGGGGGGAGACAGGGGAGATGATAGTGTGAAGGGGAGTGAGCTGCCAGTGGGGTTGACAACTTTTCAGCCAGCTCTCTGCTCCTGTGTCTTTATCAGCAATTAGCGCCGCAGGAATCCCGCCTGTTCCTTGCTGCTTGCCCACCTACCTGCCCTTAATGGCGCAGGAGCAGGCTAGGCTTGTGGAGGGGGGTTATTTTGCGGTGAGGGGCGGTAAGTTGGCAACCCCAGTTGTAAGGGCTGCAAGCGAGGCTGCTGTTCTAAGGCTTTGTGAACTATAATGGAGAAGGTAGTGCCACACTCAACGCTTGAGAATCCGGCGTCAGAGCAGGTGTAAGACTGCGGGCTGTTTCTTCTCCAGTAGTGAGGTTTTGGCAGTGCCCCCTTCTCTCCCCCCCCCCAACCCCACTAGCAGGAGTTTCCGGCCTGGGCCTGCACACATGGCAGCACGCTGGGGTGAGAGGGCAGGATGTGATAACTGGGCCAAGGCTAGAAAGTGTTCCTGTTGTTGCTTGGGCTCGAAAAGCCCCCTGAGCCAGCATGTTTCAGGGTGAGGCAGTCATCGTTGCCCCATATTCTGTGCCTGGGGTGTATGCATGCGAAATTTGGGCCGCTTTATGCAGTGAAGCACACTCGGCCCTGAAGCATTGCAGTTCAGGCTTGGCCCCAAACGCCCGTGTGGGGCTGTGACATTTTGAGGGGTGAATCCACTGGGCTGGGCTGTGCAGCTGGAGGGGAACCCCAACTCCCCAGGGTCTTCTCCGGTGGCACAGAGGATGATGACGTTGGCTGCATATTTTTCAGAGCTTTTGGGGGGGACTCGAAATCCTTTTGGCCAGGCCCCACCAGCAGTATCACGTTGCTTTAAAAAGTCATGGTTCCCTCCACCCACCCACCCAAGGAATCCTGGGAACTGTAGTTTGATAAGGGTGCTCAGAGTTGTTAGGCACAGAACTGCAACTCCCAGAGTTCCCTGGGAAAGAGGGACTGGCTGTTAACCAGTGTTTTTCAACCACTGTTCCGCGGCACACTGGGCCGTGAATTGTGGTGTGCCGTGGGAAAAATTGCTTTATATATAGTCTATAGGCACAGAGTTAAATTTTTAACATTTTCTAATGGTGGTGTGCCTCGTGATTTTTTTCATGAAACAAGTTGCCTTTGCCCAAAAAAGGTTGAAAAACTCACCTGACAACGCTCAGCACCCTTAACCGAACTGCAGCTCCCAGAATTCCTTGGGGAAGCCATGACTGTGTAAAGTGGTCTGATCCTGCTTTATAGGATAACACTTCAAACCACCATGGCTTCCCCCAGAGAATTCTGGGAGCTGGGAGTTTAAGGCTGCTGAGAGTTGTTAGGAAAGCCTTTTATTTCTCTTCACGGATCTACTCTTCCCAGAACGGTTTAGCAGTCCCATCTCTCTTCTCAGGGAGCTCTGGGAATTGTAGCTCTCGGAGGGGAAATGTGGGGTCTCCTGGCAACACTCTCAGCGCCCTTAACCAAACTACAGCTCCCAGGATTCCTTGGGGGAAGCCATGCCAGTTTGACACATCAGTCCCACTTCCCAGGGAACTCTGGGAATGGGGAGGGGGGGGAATAGGGGTCTCCCAATGGCTCTCGGCACCCTTAACCAAACCACAGGACTCTTTAGGGGAAGCGACGCCTTCGCAGAGTGGTATCGCTTTGAACGTGAACATGGCCCTGAGAGTCACAGACGGTGTCCTCATGGTTTCCATTCCCCAGCTGTGTGTGGCTGGGACATGAGATACTGTTTCCAGGCGTCACCGATTACCACTTGTAGGATGTTCGTGCCACAACTTTCCTCTGGTGGGAAGCCCAGTGGGTGGTTTTAAAAACCCTTCTCTTTCCTTGGCTGAGAAAGGCTGGACCGTCTCTCTCTCTTTCCATGAAAACACACACACACACACACACACACACACACACACACGGTTTTTGGGTGTGTCGCAGCGTCGTCAAACTCGTGTTTTGTGTTTGATGCCGGTCCGTCTTGCTGCTTTTCTCCTGGCTTCCTGTGGTTTTGCCACACTTCCCTCCTGGCCTGAACCACTTCTGAGTTTCTTCCGCTCCGGTTTGAGCCATAGTCCCGGTGCATTGTGGGAGATGTGCGCCTGTCGGCCATCTTGAAATGGCCTGAGTTCGGTGGCCGTGTTGAGCAGCTGAAACGGGGGGCGGCTTTGCCTCGTTGGGAAGAGCCAGGGCAGGTGTCCCGTCCCCCCCAGAGAGAAGGGGCACTGTCTCATCCCCCCCCAGTAGTTAACCCAGTTTGGAGGTACTTACAGAGCACCTCCAATCTAGGTAACTCAAGTAAAAGCCAGAAACCTGGCAAAATTTGGGAATCAGGCCTCCTGTCGGCCTCCCTGCCTTCCGGCCTACCAGACCCCACGCACGAGTGTGCTGCTTAGGGTGGGTGTCTTATTATGGGATGGGTGCTCTTCACCCATGCAGGCTTTTTGCAGCCTCCGTACGATGCCTCTGTCACCAAAATACCAGGCTGTATACTTCCTCTGTTTAATCCAGATTTGCCCGTTCCAAGGAAGACTTGGCAGTTTCTTTAAAAAAAGCGACAACTTGCCAATATTTGTGATAGCTCAGTGGCCCATTTGCAATTTTAAGACGTCGCCTGGAAGAGTTTATTCCCGACTCTTTCCAGCGGTCCTTGTCCTTGCAACATAGAAATTGTAGTCGCACCTATATGCACTAAAGATTTAAAGCAGCCAGGTTTTCTCTCTCCCCCCCCCCAAGAATCTTGGGAACTCTAGTTTGTTATGGGCGCTGGGAATAGTTGGGAGTCCTCCCTATTACCCTTCACAGATCTACAGTTCCCTGGGAGGAGGGGATGGATTGTTGAACCACTCTGGGAGTTGAATAGTAGAATTATACAGTTCGAAGGGACCCGTAGGGTCATCTAGCCCAACCACCTGCTACGCATGGGGGTCGTTCCTCATTTACTTATTTATTTATTACCTTCCCTTCACCCCAAGGTCCCAGGGCAGGTCATAGCATTTGTCATACGAAAAATTAGGGGTTGCCCTCCACTCATTCTTCTCTAGCCGATTGTGGACTTAGGAGACACGAACCCCTGGATGGAGAGTTGGGCTGTAAAAGCCAACCCCAAAAATTTCATATATCATGTTAGGTAAAGGTAAAGGGACCTCTGACCGATTAGGTCCAGTCGCGGACGACTCTGGGGTTGCGGCGCTCATCTCGCTTTACTGGCCGAGGGAGCCGGCGTACAGCTTCCGGGTCATGTGGCCAGCATGACTAAGCCGCTTCTGGCGAACCAGAGCAGCGCATGGAAATGCCATTTACCTTCCCGCCGGAGTGGTACCTATTTATCTACTTGCACTTTGACGTGCTTTCGAACTGCTAGGTTGGCAGGAGCAGGGACCGAGCAACAGGAGCTCACCCCGTTGCGGGGATTCGAACCGCCAACCTTGTGATCAGCAAGCCCTAGGCTCAGTGGGCTAGCGCCACCCGCGTCCCTCATACCATGTTAAAACGCAGCATTGAAAACAGAGCAACAATCGCAAGACTCGGGCGGGTCCTGAAAACCGTGACAACTCTCGGCACCCTTTAGCAAACTACAGTTCCCAGGATTCCTTGGGGTGTGAGGAGGGGGAAGCCACGGTGCAGATGGGGCCTTTTATATTGCGTTTAAAAAAAAAAAAAAACATTTTAAAAAAAGTTATGATTTTGTGTTGTGATCCGCCCAGAGATCTACGGGTATAGGGTGTCATGCAAATTTAATAAATAATACTATAATACCTGTTTGCCGCTCTGAGAACGTCTCTTTGGAGGTTCGCGTGTGCGGCAAAACCAGTTCGCTCTGGGTTGGAAAGGTTTCCAGGCAACTGGCAGGAAGTGGTTGCAACCCGGGCTGAGGCAGGAAGCTTGCGAAGCGACCGCAAGGCAGCTTTCAGGGGGTGGCGGAGAAGAACGGAGGTGCTTCTTAAATGCTACTCGGCCCCTGAGCTTGGCTCCTGGGCTCCCCTTCCTAGACGGTCTTTTCTTGCAAGTTCCTGTCCTGCTACCCCCTTGTGGCGGCCAGCTTGGCTAGCTGACTCAAAGGGCCGTAGCTCGGAGCAGCTCCTTTGCATGCAGAAGGGCCCCCAGCGGCATCTCCAGCTGGGGCTGGGGGAAGATTCTCGGCCGGAAATCCTGGAGAGCCGCTGCTGCCGATCCGTGTAGGCAATACTGAGCTGGATGGAGGCAGCATCTGTAGCTGTGGTTCCTGCATTGCAGGGGGGTCTGTCTAGAGGACCGTCGGGTTCCCTTTTAACTCTGTTGAAAACCTGGTGGTTACAAACTGCAACATCTCCCGCCACCCGCTTGCTGATCTAGCCCTCGAGAGGAAGTATGAGACCTGTTAACCATCTTGCGTTCTCCATTCTGCTACTCTTAATTCACCTCCTGAACACTTTAGTCCAGGGGTCAGCAAAGTTTTTCAGCAGGGGGCCGGTTCACTGTCCCTCAAACCTTGTGGGGGGCCGGACTATATTTTTTTTGGGGGGGGGGAATGAATGAATTCCTATGCCCCACAAATAACCCAGAGATGCATTTTAAATAAAAGGACACATTCTACTCATGTAAAAACACGCTGATTCCCGGACTGTCTGTGGGCCGGATTGAGAAGGCGATTGGGCCAGATCCGGCCCCCAGGCCTTAGTTTGCCTAAAAGGTAAAGGTACCCCTGACCGTTAGGTCCAGTTGCGGACGACTCTGGGGTTGCGGCGCTCATCTCGCTTTACTGGCCGAGGGAGCCGGCATACAGCTTCCGGGTCATGTGGCCAGCATGACTAAGCCGCTTCTGGCGAACCGGAGCAGCGAAGGGGTGATATGATAGCCATGTTCAAATATATCAAAGGATGTCATGTAGAGGAGGGAGAAAGGTTGTTTTCTGCTGCTCCAGAGAAGCGGACACGGGGCAATGGATTCAAACTACAAGAAAGAAGATTCCACCTAAACATTAGGAAGAACTTCCTGACAGTAAGAGCTGTTGGACAGTGGAATTTGCTGCCAAGGAGTGTGGTGGAGTCTCCTTCTTTGGAGGTCTTTAAGCGGAGGCTTGACAGCCATCTGTCAGGAATGCTTTGATGGTGTTTCCTGCTTGGCAGGGGGTTGGACTGGATGGCCCTTGGGGTCTCTTCCAACTCTAGGATTCTATGATTCTATGTCCCGCCAGTTTCAAATTCTTCCGGTCATCTTGTCCAATTCTGCATAGTCCATAAATTTCATCTGCCACTCTTCTATCGTCGGTAATTCTTCTTGCTTCCATTTCTGTGCCAATAACATTCTTGCTGCCATCATTGCGTATAGGAACAATTTTTTATCTTGTCTATTAATCTCTTTTCCTACAATTCCAAGCAGAAATGCTTCTGGTTTCTTTATAAATGTATATTTCAACATTTTTTTCATCTCATTATATATCATTTCCCAGAAGCCTTTCACCTTCTTACATTCCCACCACATATGATAAAACGTTCCCTCTTTCAATTGATAACAATAACAATAACAAAATTTAAGAAGAGCCTGCTGAAAGGTGTGCAGAGGAGGGCGACCAAGATAATCAAGGGTCTGGAAACCCATGCCATATGAGGAGTGGTTGAAGGAGCTGGGTATGTTTATCCTGAAAAAGAGGAGGCTGAGAGGAGATACGAGAGCCACCTTCAAATATCTGGAGGGCTGCCCCCTGCAAGAAGGAGCAAGCTTGTTTTCTCCTGCTCCGGAGGAGAACTTGGATTCAAGTTTCAAGAAGGGCGATTCTGACAAACATTAGGAGGAGCTTTTTGATGGCAAGACCTGCTTGCCAGTGGAACGGATAAAATGGGAGGTGACGGTGCGTGCCAGTATAGGTTCTTGCACATGCCATACATTTAACTCTCACAACTCCCCCTCCCTCCAAAAAGGAACCCTGGGAACCATAGTTTGCTGCGGGAGCTGGGAATTATAGTTCCGCGAAGGGGAGAACTACGGTTCCCAGGATTCTCTCGGGGGAAGTCATGTGCTTTAAGTGAACAGTGTGATGTTCTGGTGGCTAAACACTTGCCTCATAGAGAAGCTGGCAAGCAGGACCTGAGTGCGAGAGCACTCTCCGCCTTCTGCAGCTTCCAGCCACTGGTATATGTACAAGTGGGAAATGGAGGCAGATTGGATGGCTTCCCCCAGGCCAGGTAAGTGAGTCTGTGGCTGATGCAGACCTTGAAACCCGTGTTAAATCCCCGGTTATGCACCTGTTCTGATATTTCCTTCCTCCCTCTTATTTCCCCCCCCCCAACCTCAGGGCTGCCATTGAGACGGTGGAAACGGAGGTCTCCGCCTTGGAGTCTCAGCTGGAAAAGGTGAGGAAGCGGCGATCTGCTTGCAAGGGAGCCGAGATGGGCTGTGGGAAACCTTGCAAAGGGCTCCTTCGCTTGGGGAAGCGGCAAATTCTTCCCCACAAGCTGGAGCAGAAAACCTTGTTGACACGACTGTAAAAACCCAGAGCGGGGCGGGACTTTGGGGTCAGATGGGATGAAGCATCCTTAGAGCTATCCGGGGCCCACACCATGCACGCCCTGGAAGGCAAAAACAACTATCGTTTGAAATGGTAATACAATCATACCTCGGGTTGCGCTCGCTGCGGGTTGCATTCGCTGAGGGATACGAACGCGCAGAACCGGGAGTACCGGAACGGGTTACCTCTGTGTTTCGCCGCTCGCACATGCGCAGGGAATGCTAAACTGTTCGTTGCGCATGCACAGAAGAGAAATGAAAGTGGGGGGTGGTGGAACAGGGAGTACTCTGTATTTGTTCTCATCCCTGATTTAAAAATACAGCCATACCTTGGATCCCGAACGCCTTGCCAGTCGTCGAACGTTTTCGCTCCTGAACGCCGCAAACCCGGAAGTGAGTTGTTCCGGTTTGTGAATGTTCTTTGGAACCCGAACGTCCGACGCGGGTTCCATGGGTTCCGATTGGCTGCAGGAGGTGCTTCCTGCAGCCCATCGGAAGCCGCAACTTGGTTTCCGAACATTTTGGAAGTCGAACGGACTTCTGGAACGGATTCCATTCAGCTTCCGGGGTACCACTGCACAGTGGAACCCCGGGGTTACGCACATGATCCGTTCCGTGTCGCCGTGCGTAACGCGGGCGGGCGTAATTTGAACGCATGTAAAAAAAACAACAACTGGAAAACCGGAAGTTGCGCAATTTGAGCGCTTCTGCACATCTGATGATCGCACGGGTTCCTGCGCTCTCCGGAAAACACTTCCGGGGGGCAGGAGTGCGTATCCCGAAGGTACGCAACACGGAGCGTACGCAACATGAGGTATGACTGTATATATATATACAATTGATTTCCACTTGAATTTCCATTTTTAAAAATCCTGTTTTTCCTCAGAGGAACTTGTGGTTCTCTCCCCCGTGATCCTTGTCTTCCTCACAACAACCCTGTTGCAATACAGGGAGAGGACGGTTTTACAGCATCCTTATTTTTTTCACAAGCCCTGCCGAGTCCCTTTGGACTCATTTCCTTGCCTACTCCGTGTGGTGTATTATTATTATTATTTATCGAATTTCCACGCTGCCTTTCCTCCCAGGACCAGAGGGCGGTTTGCAAAATAGCGTGTCGGACTGGGACCTTGGGAGACGGGGGTTCAAACCTCCACGCAGCCATGAGCCTTACTGCCTCCCGCGGCCTTCCTCGCAAGGTTGTTGTTGTGCGGAATAAATTGGGAGGTGGGAGCGCCACGTAGGCCTACCTGCCATCTTGAGCTCCTC
Source organism: Lacerta viridis (assembly GCA_900245905.1). Taxonomy (NCBI): domain Eukaryota; kingdom Metazoa; phylum Chordata; class Lepidosauria; order Squamata; family Lacertidae; genus Lacerta; species Lacerta viridis. Next base: position 737,291 of record OFHU01002692.1, read on the forward strand.
GGAGGAAAAGGTGGGGCGCAAATTCCACGAATAAACACAATACCACCATTGCTCGTTTACGGCTGTGAAAAGCTTGTGGCTTACTTACGAACGTAAAAACAGAAATTCGGTAGCAACAGGGTCCGGTCTTACGGGACGGGGAATGCCTGGGCGAAGAGATGTTACCTTAGTTTATGGGATGTCTGCAGCCACTGGGGGCTGCTGATTCATGCGTGGGCCTATTTTTCTCATATGGATCATGAGCGATGGGGTCCGGCCCGATGGATTTGTAGTAAAAATCAGCTGGGACGGAGGGAAAGCTGAGATTTCCCCATGGGGTGGGTGTGTGCGGGTCTGCCCTTCCCGTAAAGTGGGCTGGAGTTGGCCGCCTCTCGCGTTGCCGGACCTCCTTGTTCATTGCCCCCCCTCTCCTGCCCCCCCAGCTCCTCAAGCTGTGCACCACGATGCTAGATTCGGGGAGGCAATACTGCGCCCACAGCAAGAATTTCGTCTCCGGGGTCCAGGAGCTGTCCCAGAATTCCCCGGGGGACACCATGACGAACGTAAGTTTGCTCCGGGGGAAGGACGGCCGTGCCCGGAGGAGGGGCGGAGGAGGAGGGAAGAGGAAAGGTGTGCGGGCCCAGATACCGGGGTGGAGGGGCACCTCGTTCGGATGTGGGGTGGCGAAGCGGAAAGGTTGGGCTCCCCCCCCCCGCCGTGCGCCAGATCCTTGTCGCTTTTGTTGCCTTGGCTAGCCTGCCTGGCATGTGCCGAGCCACTGGGCTTGAAAGACGGGTTTTGCCGAGGCCTGGGGGGGTCATGACAGGAAGGTGGGGAGCTGCGATGTTTGGGCACACCTTTCTTTTGGGAGGGGGAAGCGGTGGCTTAGTGGTGAGGTGACCGGGTGCAGGTAAACATCGTTAATCACCTAATTGCGCCATTTTATTTACCTGAAGCCGGTTCTCCGCCCCTTAGAACCTGTTTTCACAGACGGGGCTTAGCTGTGCCAAGGCAATGCCTCTGAGCATGTGCAGAGTGCCCTTCGCTGGCGAGTGCCGGGGGCCTAGGGAAGCCCCTTCTCTCAGGTTCTGTCTAATGCGACGTTTCTTATTTACCGTATTTTCCCGTGTATAAGACTAGGTTCCCCCCCCAAAAATGTCAAAAATTAGGGGGCGTCTGATACACGGATACATCTCCCCCCCATTTTCTTAAATCTGAGTCCCCAAAAATATGGGGCGTTATACACGGGGGGTCGGCGTCTTATAGACAGAAAAATACGGCACTTGCTTTACTCTGCAAAATTTACACGCCGCTTGAGTGTTGTTGTTTTTTTAAAAAACCAACAACCCACAAAGCGATTTATGAAACAATAGAACTATCAAAATAAAAATAAAATAAAATAATTGTCCAGTAGCACCTCAGAGACCAACTAAGTTTGCTTTGGTATAAACTTTCCTGTGCATGCACACTTCTTCAGATACGAAAGCTTATACCAAGAACAAACTTAGTTGGTCTCTAAGGTGCTACTGGACAATATTTTAATTTTTATTAATTTTTATTTTGACCGCATCAGACCAGCACGGCTCCCTACCTGAAATTAGAACTATCAGTAAAAGCCGTTTAAAACAAATTTTTAAAATGTCCAAATAAAACTTTAAAATCAGCGCTGAACTAAAAAGAGATGGAAACTGTTTTGTTGACACTTAGCTAGCAGCAACTCTCTTAAGATTTCGAGTCTTTGCCAGCCCTTCCCGGATGTGCTGTTGGGGATTGAACCGGAGACCTTCTGCATGCCAAGCATGTGTCCTACTGCAGAGCGACAGCCTGAAGCAGGAACATAGGGAACAGGCTGTGTGCAACACCATGCACTTAAACCACATGACTTCCCCCAAGAGAATCTTGGGAACCGTAGTTCTCCCCTTCGCGGAACTATAACTCCCAGCTCCCGCAGCAGCAAACTACAGTTCCCAGGGTTCCTTTTCGGGGGGGAAGTTGTGTGCGAGAACCTATACTGACATGCACTGCCGCTGCATGTTGGGGGGGGGTTGTTTATGTGACGGCACATTGCTCTCCCCGCCACTTTGCCATGACTGGCCGGAGCGAAAGGGTCTCTGCGTTAGAAGTTGTGGTTTCGAGGCTCACAGCAGGGCCCACCACTTCCCTCTGCGCAAACGTGAGGACTGTTTGTGGCGTGCGAAACGGGAAATGCTTAAATCTGGGGTGAGGTGGGGGTGCCCGGCGGGCTCAGGTCAGTCTCTAAATTTGGAGCCTCCTTGGATATTTCTGCAGCCCACAACGAGCTCTTTAAAAAAATTACTTTGGGGGGGGGGAAATGAGATCTAGAAACTTGGGTTGTTTTTTAAAATTTTGGGGTTAGGGGAGAAGGCGTTGCAGATTCCAGCTCTATCTCTGCTCCAGGGATAGATCTTCCCCAGATCGCAAGCAGGGGCTCCAGGAGATCCCAGACTCTGTGCCCTCTCCCAAACGCCTCTCTTCCTTGCTTGATTTGCACCTGCGTTGCAGGGGGGGTTGGACTAGATGACCCTTGGGGGACCCTTCCTTCCAACCCTGCAATTCCCCTTGTTTTCCAGGAGTGCCTTGAAAAGTTTTCCGACAGCTTGAAGAAGATGATTGACGGCCACGAGGTGAGCGGTGTCACCCGTCTTTCCACCCCCCCTTGCCCCCGTCGCCCTCCTCCTGCACCTTCCTCTTTCCCAAAGGGTGCTCAACCGCTCTGTCACCCTCCCAAGTGTGGGTGGGGAGAGGGTGAGAACCTAGGAAGGAGCCAAGGCCATCGGTCCATCTAGCTCTGTATTGCCTGCACTGGCCGGCAGCAGTTCTCGGGCAAGGGAGATTCCCAACCTGGCTGGCGATAGCAGGGGTTGGACCCGGGACTTTTCCGTGTGCAAAGGAGGAAGAGATCCGTAAGCTCTGTTCCCACCCCAGCAGAGGAAGCTGCCTTATGCTGATCTGTCAGCTCAATATTCCCTACACGGACTGGCAGCATTCCTACTTGGAGGTGAACTGCGGCCCTTTTCTTTTCCGTAGGAGCTTCTGGACACGACACAACAGTCCCTCAAACATCAGCTGCAGAGTCTGGTGAAAGAGTACGTATTGTGATTGGGGCACCCGCTCCGAAGGGTCGGTTTTTTGTGGGGTGGGGTGGGGTGTACCAGAAGGAAGGCAGCTACAGGTCGACCAGGTGGGGGGCAGTTTTGCGTTTCAAAGGGGGAGGGTGTCGAACCTTTCTTGTATGTCTCGTGCTGTATTTGGCCTTTGAGGGCGGACCCTCACATCCTGTGGCTGTGAGTTCCGCAGATCGCTTGTAAGTTGCGCTTTTTGCAGCTGCTGAAAACAACCAGCTGACTCTTTCTGCAGCCCTTCACCATGAAAGAGAAAATTGCAAGCCATGTAAAGCTTTAGATTTTGTGGTTTTGGCAGCCGCCAGCGTTGATGCCAGGAGTTCCCGAGAGCTGAAACCTTTCAGCTAATTGTCCCATAGATTTTAGTAAACATTTTTGGTAGACTGCCATACTTTTATTATGTACGGTGTGAAAGAAGAGAGCATGGGGCCTCCGCTACGTTGCGAATTAATTATTATAATATTATTATTATTATTATTATTATTATTATTATTGTTATTATTATTAATAATAATAATAATTTGTACCCCACCCATCTGACTGGGTTGCCCCAGCCACTCTGGGTAGCTACAAAAGTTGAGGGGTATAACCGCCGATGTAAATCAACCACGTGGAATTGTATAGCTGGCAGGGCCCCCCCAAGGTCATCCAGCCCAACCCCCTCACGTCTCCAGAAAGGGCGGGTTTTTTCCGATCCTGTATGGCTCCTTGCCGTTTTGCATCATGACGAAAACGACGAAAACGTGTGTTTCAGGGACATGAAGCAGTTCAAGGAGACCCGGAAGGAATTCGAACGCAGCAGCGAAAGCCTCGCCAGCGCCCTGCACCACAACGCCGAGGTGCCGCGGCGCCGCCACCACGAGGCTGAGGAGGCCATGGTCGCCCTGAAAGCCGCCCGCAAAACCTTCCGGGCTCGAGCCCTCGACTACGTGCTGCAGGTGGGCCGCCAGCGGGCAGCTCGAACTCCTGGGTTCTCTCCTCTGCTCTGGGGAAGAGCGGCAGGACCGAGTGGATTCAATCTCCTGTCTGATTTGGCCTGGGGCTTGGAGGGCCTTTCTCAATCCAAGGAGGGCGTTCCCTTCCGGTCATCCTCACTGGGGTGGCGTTTTGGGGGGCGGGGCCAGGTGCAAAGTAGGCGTGGCAAAGGGGCGTGGTTTCCCCTTTTGCTCAATAGGCTAGCCCTGGGTGTCCCAGTGTGGGTCACACACTGCCTTGCTGCGGGACAAAATTTGAGGGGGCTCCCCCAGCCCTTGGAGGCACAAGGCTCTGGTAGAGTCCTAGAGCCCCCCAACCTCCCAGCTCAAGGGATGGGAGGCGTCAAATGTTGCTGAGGGCCGCCCAAAAGGGGCTTGAGAGTCCTGAGGGCCAAGCAGAGAGGTATGAAGAACCACATTTGCACCCGCAGACCGTATATTCTCTGACCCTAGGACCCAGGATTTGAAGATTTCCTGGCCCTAGGACCCAGGTTCAAAACCCTCACTCAGCCCTGAAGCTCGCTGGGCGACCCTAGGCTTCAGTCGCCACTTCTCGGCCCTGCCCTGCAGGGTGGTTGTGCGGAGAAAAGGCAGGCCAAAAAAAATCACGTGTGTCGCCTGGAGGTCCTTAGAGGAAAGGCAAGGGATACACATGCAATAATTTTTTGGAAAAGGATAAAATGGATGTTGGGAGAGGTCTCTGGCCGAACCCCACGCTTGGCGTTGGAAGCAAAGTACGAAGGACCGAAGCGACGGAACGGGCTTCTCTGTCTTTCAGATCAACGTGATCCAGTCGAAGAAGAAGTTTGAGATCCTGAAGTTTGTGAGTAGCTGACGGTTTGTGGTTCAGCGTAGGCCAGCCTTGGACTGCAACCCCAGCCAGCCAGGGGGTTAAATCCTGGTTCTTTGGCTGTGCACCTGTTCTGTGTGGGGAGCTGGCAGATGCAAAGACTGGGTCACCCACCCTCCATTCAGCCTCGGCCTGTTTTGGCAACCACACAGGGTCCCCGGACGTTTCACGTCCATTGATCCCTGTGCCACCATGCTCTCTCTCCGCTGCCACCAACCAGGCCCTACCTGGTAAAATACCGAGTCCAGCCAGGGTTTAATTGAAACATGAAACTTAGGTTTATTTAGTGCAGTTTAACAAGTGTGTGGTTTCCAAACCTTCACAGCCAGTTATAGTTATTTACTTGTCTCCTTCGTTCCTAACTGTCCCTGCCTCCCAACCCTCCAACCTCCACCTCCCAATCTCAACTTCTCCCCCCCAACGAACTCCCCCAGAGTGGGTTTTATAGCCCCTCTGACTCAGGGGCGTAGCAAGGGGGGACGGGGGGGCGAGCCGCCCCGGGTTCCATAATGGAGGGGGTGACAAATTATCAAGGAACATTTTGGGGGGGGGATTTTTTTTTTGAAAATGCCTGCTCCGAAGGTCTTATCTTACTATACTAGGGATTATATAGCTATATATGAAATTTCATGCATATCGGTTAATATCTTGACCCTCCTCCACCAAAATAGCTGTTCACTTGGCTGTTTTCCTATGTCGTGAAGGCTGAAATTTCAGTTCAGTGGAGCACTTACTGTTCCCAACCCTAACCCTGTGGAAAGCCATCTAATTAGACTTTAATTTGATTTTGAGATGTTTTTAGGAGGTAATTTAATTATTGTTTGATTTTATACCAATGTTATGTATCTGATGTTAGCCACCCTGAGCCCGACTTCGGCCGGGGAGGGTGGGATATAAATAAAAGTTTTATTATTATTATTATTATTATTATTATTGTTATTATTCCTTTGTAAGAAAATATGAAATAACGTAAAACCATTTTTGCAGGGGGGGATCAATGGGGGGGTTGACAAGAAATTTTCCGCACCGGGTACCACCTGACCTTCCCATGCCTGGGGGGGGGGACATTTTTTTTTTTGCCCCCAGGTACCAATTTACCTTGCTACGCCCCTGCTCTGACTCCACCTTCCGCCTCCCTCTGGGTTCCGATTGGGTCACCTGTTTAACTGTTTCCCTGCCAACACTCCCTATTCTAGCATCACATACCTATTTTCATGCTTAGGACTGAAGCGCATGTAGAAATGAGGGTATCTCTGAGCACACCCAGAGTTCCCCCCGCCCCGCGGCAACCAGCTGTAGCCATCTCCCACTTGTCTAGGTTTTCCTAGTCAAAAACGGCGGCTTCTAGGCAACCCCGGACCCCCGGACCTTTTTCTTTTAAAATCATGGCTGCTGCTTTGCCAACAGACCGGCTCCTATCCCTGAACTGTTTTCTACGCCTGCTGATTATGTTAAAAAAAAACAAAACTATTTAGGTGTCTGTGCCTGAGTTTGCTTCCCCCCTCTTCCCTCCCTATCCCCCTTTCCTTGTGTGTCGTGCTTTTCTTTGTTTAAGATTACAAGCCTGCCGTCGGGGATGTCTCATTTTAACCGACCGTATAGTAGCACATCGCTCTTTTCAGCCAAAGCCCTGGGTTCGAACGCTCGTAACTTAAGCAGCTGCTTCCTGTTTTCCCAGATGTTGACGTTCCTGGAGGCTCAGTCCTTCTACCTGGAGCAGGGGTTCCAGGCGGCGAAGCGGCTGGAGCAGTATCGGAAGGACCTGGCGGCTCAGGTGAGCACCCGGAGGAGTCCAGGGAAGGAGCAGGGTTCGAAGGAAGTGGAGGAAACAGATAGGTGGCCAGGAAAGATGTAACTTCTCCTTCCTCTCTCAATAACGCCGGAACTCGAGGACAAACGCGACAAAGCTGAGTGTTGGAAGATTTAGGACAGATACCTAGTTAAACTCTGGAACTCTCTGCCACAGGAGGCAGCGGTGGCCACCAACCTTAAAAAGAGGATTGGATAAATACACGGAGGAGGAGCGAGAGTTATGGATGTTTACCAGCCGCAATGCCCACGCTGTCAGAAGCAGTAAAAGCTTCTGGGTGTAGTTTGCTGGAAACCGCAGGGCAGGAGAATTGCTCTCGAGTTCGAATCCCGCTTGCAGGTTTCCCTCTGGGGCATCTGGCTGTGAGAAGAGAGCAGATGCTGGGCTAGATGGGCCGCTGGCCTGATCCAGCAAGCTTCTCGCTATGATGATCTTCTCCGGCTTCCCTCCCGGCAGCTGCTAGAGGGAGAGGGAGGAAGCTGGCTGGGGCGGTGGGGGGGGGAGGACGGGGAACCAGCCCTGTCAGCAAAGAAGAAAAGAATCGGATAAAAACAGGATGCAGGAATTCAGATTCCACGCCGGCTGCCGTGATGCAGCAACCTCTGAGCTCCGCTTCTGGCTTTTCGAGGTAGGCAGCTTGGCCGATAGGAGATTATTTGCACAATTCACACGATCGCAAGACCAGCGAGAGGGAAGACTTGGAGGCGGGTGGAAACGATTGGGATGTCGGTGGGGAAGAAAATGCTGCAATCGGGGGTTTCTGATTCTGGGTTCTCCAAGCCATAAAGAGGACTAGGACCCTGACATAGCCGGCGGTGCAACTGTAAGGGTTAGTGGCGAGTGACTCCCGTAGGCACCGTGTGGATTATTTCAGGGAAGCCCTCCAGAAGGCTGTTGCAGCCTCCCGATGCTGGACTACAAGTCCCATGCTGCAGCGCAGCCCAAACATCTGGAGGGCGCCAGGTTGGCGAAGGCTGCTCTGAGCCAGCGTCCTTCGGCCTTGGGTTGCCTGATGCTGTTGGACTGCAGCTCCCATCATCCAGGGCAATTGGCTGAGCTGACTCAGGATGATGGGAGTTGTAGTACATGTGGAGGTTGGCGAACCGGCGATCTTCAGTCGTCTTGACTCCATTCATCCTTTCACCCTTCTATCCTCTTCCCTTAAACTCCTTTCAAATCTGTTTCCATCCCCAGTTATGGTTTTTCCGAGTTAAAATCTCTCTCCGCACCGTCTTCCTGGCGGAAGCGACAAAATGTATTGCCGGGTGACCCCCAGATCTGTTGTTATGGCTGGAATGGGCCTCCATCCCCAGTCCAGTGTGCCGGAAGGGAGGCGGAATGCCAGGCAAACATTCGTGTTCCTCTCAGAGAAAGGGACCCAGGCGTCCGGCCTCATTTCCCCTCCCTCTCTTCCTCCAGCTCGATCAGTTGGTCCTGGAGTCGGCCCGAGAGAAGCGGGACATGGAACAGAGGCACACCGTGATAAAGCAGAAGGTTTGAGCACTGTGGGGTGTGTGTGTGTGCCTCAGTTTTGCCTTACGGGAGCCGCCCAGGGAAGGGAGGAGCCTTGGGGAGGCGGAGCTTCCGCTTTGGGGGAAGTTCTAAGGGGCGGGGCTTGGGACAGATGGGAGGAGCCTTGGAGGGCGGGGAGGGGTTTCGAAATGCAGGCTGGGCTTGGCAGGGGAGCGTCTGGGGTGTGGGCGGAGCTTGCGGGAGAAGGGGTGGGGCTTGTGGCAGTGGGCGGGACAGCACAGGGCGGGGCTTCGTGGGTGGGAGGAGTCAAAATCAGAAGAAGAATAGAATCGTAGCAATAGGTTAAAACTCGCATTGAGTTTCTGAGCATGTGGATGGGCGTCTTTTCTGTAATTATGTGGGTCTGCCCCCCTCCCACTCTTTCCCAGGACCTGTCCCAGGAAGACGTGGTTCCCGAGGTCCGTACGGAGCCCGGAGGGGTGGTGATGGAAGGCTACCTGTACAAAAGGGCCAGCAATGCCTTCAAGACCTGGAGCAGGTGAGCAGGGCTGCCCCTCTCCTGCGCGGAGCTCGGGGCCCTCCTGTTTCCCACCCTCTCTAGCGGGACGGGTGAGGCTCGAGGGCACGGTTTGTTGAGCTTATCTCCCGCACTTCCTTCACAAAGAGTTCAGGGCGGCACAGAGGTAACACGGTTTGCAACCGAAGGCATTCTAAAACAGGTTAAAAAACGACCACAGTTTTTTTAAAATTTTTATTTTATTTTTTTAAGTTTTATTTTCCAAAAGACAAAAAGATACCAAAAATACTACTACTGCTACTACTACTACTAATAATAATAAAAGGTATAAATCACAAATAAAGGTACAGAAATAACAAAGAAAAATAATAATTAACAGATCGCACCAACCTTTCCCCCCCTTTCCCACCCGCCACATTGCCATATACTTCTAACATATTTTAACATAAATTGAACTAAAATACGACTTCCTTCCATCCATGCTAGACCTTGTTTTACATTCTTATCTTTATTTTTCTGTTGTTACGTTTCGTTTTATAGATATTGTTTATTTTTATTTTATTCCTTTCCCCCTTAACAAACTTTATCATATGCATATTTCTGTATCTGAGCAATGTTTCGTTATATACTCCTTCACACATTCCCAGTTCTTTAACAGACTCTGTCTTGATCGTCCGCAGTTTAAAACGCCTAAAGCCATTTACAAAAATCCTAGCTGCAATTTCAGTTAAGAGCATCGGGCTGCAGTACCGTTCAGCCACCACTTCAGCATTCCACAGGCCATCACTAAAAAGGCCCTGTTCTCCTGTTGCCGTCATCTGGGCAAGAAGAAGGGGGCAATCACAGGATCCGGGACAGTTTATAAGGGGAGATGCAATACCTTGAGTTTTGGGGTCTTGAGCCATTTCGGGCTGTATAGGTCAAAAACTGGCACTTTGAGCCTGGAAACTAATTGGTAGATTACAGAACTGGGCCAAAGGAAACAAGATGAATTTTAACAGGGAGAAATGTAAAGTACTACACTTGGGCAAAAAAAATGAAAGGCACAAATACAGGATGGGTGACACCTGGCTTGAGAGCAGTACATGTGAAAAGGATCTAGGAGTCTTGGTAGACCACAAACTTGACATGAGTCAACAGTGTGATGCAGCAGCTAAAAAAGCCAATGCAATTCTGGGCTGCATCAATAGGAGTATAGCATCTAGATCAAGGGAAGTAATAGTACCACTGTATTCTGCTCTGGTCAGACCTCACCTGGAATACTGTGTCCAGTTCTGGGCACCACAGTTCAAGAAGGATACTGACAAGCTGGAACGTGTCCAGAGGAGGGCAACCAAAATGGTCAAGGCCTGGAAACGATGCCTTATGAGGAACGGCTTAGGGAGCTGGGTATGTTTAGCCTGGAGAAGAGAAGGTTAAGGGGTGATATGATAGCCATGTTCAAATATATCAAAGGATGTCATCTAGAGGAGGGAGAAAGGTTGTTTTCTGCTGCTCCAGAGAAGCGGACACGGGGCAATGGATTCAAACTACAAGAAAGAAGATTCCACCTAAACATTAGGAAGAACTTCCTGACAGTAAGAGCTGTTCGACAGTGGAATTTGCTGCCAAGGAGTGTGGTGGAGTCTCCTTCTTTGGAGGTCTTTAAGCGGAGGCTTGACAGCCATCTGTCAGGAATGCTTTGATGGTGTTTCCTGCTTGGCAGGGGGTTGGACTGGATGGCCCTTGGGGTCTCTTCCAACTCTAGGATTCTATGGTAGCCTTTGCAGTCATTCTAATACTCGAACCATCTTGCTCCGATGAGCAACCTGGCCTCTGAGTTCTGCGCCAGCTGCCGTTTCCGAACCACCTTCAGAGACAGCTCCACCTACAAGGCATTGCTGTATTCTAACCGAGTTAGATTGCTGGAAATTGCAAGCAGAGAGTGTCTCGTTGCACTTTGCCCACCTGCAAGGTTCTTCCTACATTCCTCATGAGCTGGATGCAGCCTGAGTTGCCAACTGCTTCTGTTACACACGTTCCGCCGCCGTCCCTCCCCTCCCCAGCTAACTCAGTGGCCTGTGGCCAAACAGGATTTGCAGATTTCCACAGCCCTCCAAGCAATAACCGGCCCCCCAGCAACGTGACTGTCTGTGGTGCAATCGATGCACGTTATCTGAGTGCAGGATCAGCACCTATTGGTCAGTGCCCGAGGCGTATAATCTCCCTGCTCCTTCCAATACCTGGAGCAGTTTTTGCAGCCTCTCATTATTCTGAAAGTATTTGCAAGGGTCACGACGCACCTGTACTTTTAGGCTTTGGAAAGAAAAGCACAGGTTACCGCCCCCCCCCCGGCGAGCGAGACCCACCCCCGATTCAAGAACGCCTTGTTTCCCTTGAAAATATTGCTGCCAAATCTTTATTGCTCAAAGCCACCGTTATTTCCCTTAGAAGTGAAACTGACTTGACCTCGGAGGTGCAGTCGGTTTTCTCCCGAGTAAATTTCAAAGGTCCGGACAGCTCTCCCCGCTCACCCTCAGTTCGAGAACAACGTTACGTTTCCAGAACAACTTTACGTTTCCTTAGGTCAGGCTCAGCCTTTGTGCACCTGGTTGGCTTCCAGATGTTTTGGACTACAGCTCCCATAAGCCCCCAGAAACGTTTAAACAAACCACCCTCTCCTCAACCCCAATCAGCTCCAGAGGTGGGTGGGATTTCTGAGCTGGAAGAAGCTTGCGATTGGTGGAGCTTTGGGACACGGCCCTATGAGATTCCGAGTCGAACATCTTTAACTTAGGCACATATACCATGTTAAAGAAGGAAAGTCTGCTAACCCCCTTTCTCTCCCCTAACTCCCTTCTCCCCCTAACCTTATACGGTGTACAATACCAAAATCTCACATGAAATATAACTTACCTGTTACGTTTCGTCTTATAGATACCTTTAATTTTTCTTCATTTTATTCCTTTTCCCCTTACAAACTTTATCATATGCATATCATGATTTCTGCATCTGTTTCATTGCCTATTCCTTCACGCATTCCCAGCTCTTGAACAAACTTCGTTTTGATTCTCCTCTAATGGCTGCTGTCAATTTTGCTGTTTCCTCGTATTCAACAAACTTATTTTGCCACTCAGTTACTGTCCGGTGTTTTATTTCCTTTCCGATTCCTCGCTGTCAGCGCTCATTATGTATATTTTCTTAATTGCAGGCGCTGGTTTTCCATCCAGAGCAACCAGCTGGTGTATCAGAAGAAAGCCAAGGTGAGGAATAGGAAACGGATTTATTTGTGAGCCTTTGAAATGGGATGCAAAGCGGTTGCCTTGCCTCCAAAAAGATATTGTAGGGGTGTGGGGGAGAAGAAATTCAGCAAAGGGCCGCAGAAAAGACCGAGGGGGAGCAGGAGAGCGCAACTCCCCTAGGAAGAAATGTTTACAGCGTTTTTTGGCCTTTTTAGTTTAGAGAAAAGGCAGGGTTGAAGCTGCCAAAAGGGGGATAGAGAAAAGCTTCTCTTTCTCTGTCAAACATAAGAACTCAGGGACACTCCATAAGGCTGGATGTTGGAAGGTTTAGGACAGATAAACTAAAATATTTACACACTGCAAAATTAAAACTACGGAACTCCCCGCCACAGGAGGGAGTGATTATACAACTTGGATGGCTTTAAAAGTGTATTAGACATTAGAGTATCAGTCTAAACATGAAAGAGATAGAGAAGTCGGCTAGTAAGTCATAGACCCAGGGGTAGTCTGGGAATCTGCATGTCCCTGCCTCTTTCCCCATGCAAACCCTTCTTCTTTTAATTTTAGTGATTTGTTAGCAACAAAAAGTAAGAAAACAAAGAATTTAAAATATAAAGCGCCGCAGCCCCGAAGGACAAAATTACAAAGAGAACAGCGCAGTTCCAAAGGGATCGTACATTATTGATCCATACAGAGATTCCCTTTGCAAATATTTCTAAAAATCAAAGCATTATCCATCTGTGAGTTCCATTATTGATGAGAATAAGGGTTTTGTGTAGTCTTAAATGGGCCATGTGTTTCTATTTACTGGTGCCGCTGAGTGACCCCGTGCCTCCACGTTTGTATAAGAAATAAAATTATGCCATAAAGGTAAAGGGACCCCTGACCATTAGGTCCAAGTCGTGTCCGACTCTGGGGTTGCGGCGCTCATCTCACTTTACTGGCCGAGGGAGCCGGCGTACAGCTTCCGGGTCATGTGGCCAGCATGACTAAGCCGCTTCTGGCGAACCAGAGCAGCGCACGGAAACGCCGTTTACCTTCCCGCCGGAGCGGTACCTATTTATCTACTTGCACTTTGACGTGCTTTCGAACTGCTAGGTTGGCAGGAGCAGGGACCGAGCAACGGGAGCTCACCCCGTCATTGCGGGGATTCGAACCGCCGACCTTCTGATCGGCAAACCCTAGGCTCTGTGGTTTAACCCACAGCGCCGCCCGCGTCCCCTGAAAGAAAAAGGAAAAAACGGTCATTTGAGCTCTGAATACTTTCAGGTTATGAGATTCCTTTTCAAGAAGGGTCATTTGCCCAAACCCTTGAATGCTGGCGATCCAAATCATTAAGATTAAAGGCTTCCTGGGAATTGGCAGCGCAGCCGTGGGCTGACGTTGAGAGATGAGAAATCGGTTCTTTGCTTTTCAACCCTGCCTTCTGCAAAGCTCGCTTGCACCCAAACTCCCAACAGAACCAGCACATTCCTCCCCCCCCCCCGACACACTTCAGTTTGCTTTGTTGAATGAAGAATTAGGAGCCTGAACAGGTTTGGCAGACTTATCTGCTAACCAGCAAGGGTGTGTGTGTGTGTGTAAGATTAATTCTATCCCTGGGGTGGATGAGAGTTCGGATGGATTAATACTGGGGATGAGAGCAGGGCATGGATGGAAAGAATGAAGGTGGCGTCTGAAGAGGGAGAGGCAGGGGGCTGTGTGTGCCAGGCCCAAATCTTGCCCCTTTCCTTCCTGTGCCCAGGATGTCCTGACGGTGGTTGTGGAGGACCTTCGCCTGTGCACGGTCAAGCCTTGCCCGGACCACGAACGCCGTTTCTGCTTCGAGGTGGTGTCTCCAACTAAGTGAGTTTTCTCTTCCCTGTTAAGCCCTCAAATATATATATATTTACACGGCAGCTAGACTGGGGACTGGGAGCGGCCGCCGACACCACATAACACCGGTCCTGAAAGACCTACATTGGCTCCCAGGACGTTTCCGAGCACAATTCAAAGTGTTGGTGCTGACCTTGAAAGCCCTAAACGGCCTCAAAGGCCCAGTAGACCTGAAGGAGCGTCTCCACCCCCATCGTTCAGCCCGGACACGGAGGTCCAGCTCCGAGGGCCTTCTGGCGGTTCCCTCCCTGCGAGAAGTGAGGTTACAGGGAACCAGGCAGAGGGCCTTCTCGGTGGTGGCACCCGCCCTGGGAACGCCCTCCCATCAGATTCAAGGAAATAAACAACTATCTGACTTTTAGAAGATCTGAAGGCAGCCCTGTTTAGGGAAGTTTTTAATGGATGTTTTAATGTATTTTTAATCTTTGTTGGAAGCCACCCAGAGTGGCTGGGGAAACCCAGCCAGATGGGGTAATAATAATAATAATAATAATAATAATAATAATAATAATAATAATTTATTATTATTTATTACTGGGCCACAGCAAGCCTGTCCCACCCCAAAAGGTGGCTTTTTGCACGGTGAGATGTCATGTTGCACAGGGACGTATTCACTTTGTCAGATCTCCATGGGGGAGGGAGAGGTGAATGGGAGGTTCCAGATATGGTAATATGGAGAAGCTGGAATGCTTGCAGAGGAGGGTGATCAAGACGATAAAAGGGTCTAGAATCCAAGGCTCATGGGCATATATAGAATGGGAGAAATCTGGCTTGCCAGTGGTACATGTGAAAAGGATCCAGGGGTCTCGGGGGACTACAAGCTGAACTTGGACCCACTGTGTGATGCAGCAGCAAAAAAGGCCAATGCTATTCTCGGCTGCATCAACAAAAGTCTGGTGTCCAGGTCAAGGGAAGTCATAGTCTCACTCTATTCTGCCTTGATCAAACCACACCTGGAGTCCTGTGTTCAGTTCTGGGAGCCACAATTCCCTGGCAGAGGCACCAGCATTAGCTTGGGTGTTCAGCGCCGGAGAGGCACAAACAGCAACTCTTCTCGCAGGGAGGGAACCGCCAGAAGGCCCTCAGAGCTGGACCTCAGTGTCTGGGGTGAACGATGGGGATGGAGATGCTCCTTCAGGTATCCTGGGCCTTTGAGGCTGTTTAGGGCTTTCAAGGTCAGCACCGACACTTTGAACTGGGAAAGAAGGATATTGGCAAGCTGGAAGGTGTGCAGAGGAGGGCAACCAAGACTGGAAACCAATGGAAGAGTTCAGCCAGGAGAGGAGGAAACTGAGAGGCAGCCATTTTCAAGAGAAAGCCTGTTTTCATCTGCTCTGGTGGACAGCACCCGAACCTGGGGATTCAAATAACAATGAAGGAAATGCTGATTAAATATTAGGAGGAACTTTCTGACGGTAAGAGCCGTTGGGTAGTGGAACGGACTCCGTCAGAATGGACTCTCCTTCCTTGGAGGTTTTCCAACGGAGGTCGGATGACCGCATGTCAGGGATTCTTTAGCGATGATTCCTGCATCTCGGGGGGTTGGGGTTGGGCTAGATGACCCTTGGGGGTCCCTTCCCTCTCTACAGTTCTGTGATTCTGTGTTCTCCCTCTTTGACCCTTTGCTGCCCTTCTGCTTTTCCCCGGCAGGAGCTGCTTCCTCCAGGCAGATTCGGAGAGGCACCAGCAAGCTTGGGTGTGCGCCGTTCAAAACAGCATCGCCTCTGCTTACAACGAGGAGCACCTGGAACCCCGGGGGCAGGTAGGGGGTGGCCGGACACCGGAAGAGTTAGCAAATTCACAGTATTCCGCTCCCAAACCGTCGCCCTAAGCGGAAGACACCCACAACGTTTTGCTTATTGCGTTTAGCTGGACTTCCCTGCGATTGGGCTGGTGGGGACGGACGGACAAATTTGGTGTTTCGTTTAAGGTCAGCCTCCCTAAGTCGCACGTCCTGAAATGAAAACCCAGCTGTGTCCTTTGAAGTGTGCACTTCTCTCAGTTTTGCAGCGCCGTCCTCCAAAATGCCCTTTTCTCTGTGCTCTGGGCTGGGTTTTGCCACTGGCCCACCTAGACCAAAGGGGCCAAGCTCCCCACAATCTCTTTTTTTAAAATAATATTTTTTACTCAGTTTCCATTTTATCACATTTAAACAGGTCCTTATTATACTCTTTACGTATTCGCTCAGTCGAGCTTCGACTTCCCTCCCTCCTGTCTCATGGTTTCCATAATTCATTATTACTTCACAGCATTTATGCATTTTCCCATTTATGTTTCACTCCTTCCGTTAATCACATTTTTAATAGATATTATTATTATTATGGGGGACCCAGGTGGCGCTGTGGGTTAAACCACAGAGCCTAGGGCTTGCCGATCAGAAGGTCGGCGGTTCGAATCCCTGCAACGGGGTGAGCTCCTGTTGCTCGGTCCCAGCTCCTGCCCACCTAGCAGTTCGAAAGCACGTCAAAGTGCAAGTAGATAAATAGGTACCGCTCCGGCGGGAAGGTAAACGGCGTTTCCGTGCGCTGCTCTGGTTCGCCAGAAGCGGCTTTGTCATGCTGGCCACATGACCCGGAAGCTGTCTGCGGACAAACGCCGGCTCCCTTGGCCTATAGAGCGAGATGAGCGCCGCAACCCCAGAGTCGGACACGACTGGACCTAATGGTCAGGGGTCCCTTTACCTTTACCTATTATTATTATTATTATTATTATTATTATTATTATTATTATTATTAATTTATTTGTATCCCGCCCTCCCTGGCCAAAGCCGGACTCAGAGTGGTTAACACCATATAAATAAGACAATTTGCAGGGATTGCCCGGCTCCTCGCGAGGAGAGGGCGAGGGGAGGTCCTACTCGGGAGGAGAGCCAGGGCAAAGGTATTCCTTGTGAGGAGCGAGGGGAGAGAGATCCTCCTCTCGAGGAGGAGGGGGACAGGAGGACTACTCGAGAGGAAGAGCTGGGTGGAAGTCCTGCTCACGAGGAGGGCAGGGAGAGACGTCCTCCTCGGGAGGAGGACAGGGAGAGCAGCCCTTTGCAGCTCTCCACAATTTGAGGCCAAGACAGAGGTTGGTCTTTCCTTGTCCCCCGATGCCCGAGATCCTCTGAGCAGGAGTTGTGAATCGAACCTGGGAATCCTGCATGCAAAGCTTGTGGGTCCGCCCAGGTCGGACTCTCCTGGCTGATCCTTGCCACCGACTGCGCTGCGTCGGCCACACAGGAGCTTCGGGCCGGAGGCGCGAGGCTTCCCACATGCAGCCGAGCCCCATTTTCTGCAACGTGTAGAAAATAAAGCTCACCTGGGGCGGGATTTGCATAGGAATTAATGGGTGTGTAATTTGTGTGTGTGTTACATAAGTGACTTGAGCTGCATAAATTGTGCTTATAATAATGTTGAGCTTCAGACCATATTTTGCGCTCTCCTCTTTCACCCTCATTAAAAGGTCCTTTAAATACCAATCTCTCCACAATTTGAGGCCAAGAGAGAGGTTGGTCTTTCCTTGTTCCCTGATACCTGAGATCCTCTGAGCAGGAGTTGTGAATCGAACCTGGGAATCCTGCATGCAAAGCTTGTGGGTCCGCCCAGGTCGGACTCTCCTGGCTGATCCTTGCCACCGACTGCGCTGCGTCGGCCACACAGGAGCTTCGGGCCGGAGGCGCGAGGCTTCCCACATGCAGCCGAGCCCCATTTTCTGCAACGTGTAGAAAATAAAGCTCACCTGGGGCGGGATTTGCATAGGAATTAATGGGTGTGTAATTTGTGTGTGTGTTACATAAGTGACTTGAGCTGCATAAATTGTGCTTATAATAATAGTTTTGGCAACTGAATATTGGTGTGTTGACTATAAATGCGATGGTGGCAGCTTATAGAAGCGTGCTTAAAGTGCACCACAGTACAGAACTTTTGTGCAGAGTCTGCCATACACGGGAAAGGAAATTTTTAATGCCTCTTCCAAAAACCAAGTTGCAGTTTTATACGTCTGCCGCTCCAGTGGAAGACAAACAAGTTCCGTTTTCCCATTTGCCGGCCTGACCTTGTATTACGCTTATTGGGTTTATTGATAGATGCCATTTCCCAGGCTCTGGCGAGCTGGGAATTTATGGGTGATGGGAGATGGTTTTTCCGTCTCTGTGTGCCAGAAGCGGCTTTAGTCCTGCTGGCCACATGACCCGGGAAGCTGTCTGCGGACAAACGCTGGCTCCCTCGGCCTGTAAAGCGAGATGAGCGCCGCAACCCCAGAGTCGCCTTTGACTACACTGAACCATCCGTGGGTCCTTTACCTTTTTTTCACCCTCTCCCGTTTTTGCAGATTTCTATTTTTATCGCTATTTTTCACTAAGGTCATAATTTCTTGACCTGCCTCTGGTGCTGCGCCTTTAAAATATCCAAAATATTGTCGCAGGTGGCACTCTGGGGAGGTCCGGACCAAGGATATATATATTTTTTAATATAAAAAATCCTGTTTTCGTTGCACAACTCTGCTTACCGTCCTGCCAGTCCATCCCTTCGAAACTTTCTTGTGCCCTGAAGTCCCTGAGGCTTACACAGCCATTGCCTTCCCAGCCTGTATTGAGGACTAGCAACTTGGTTTTCTGGTCGCTGCCATTTTCAAAAGGAGGATTGAGATTCTCGCGCCCTGGTGCCAATTTCTGAACCTGGAAAGTGGGTGGGGTGGGGAATAAATGCGAGCCTTTTTCGTTCCACTCCTCTGCAGCTCCTGGAGCGGACAGCGTCTCTTTCTGCCGCTAAACTGCAGTCGCCCTCCAGCCGGAAGCTGCGCGCCGGGGTGGACAAACAAGTCATAGACCAGGTGCAGAGATTAGAGGGCAACGCCCAGTGTTGCGACTGCCGGGAGCCAGCCCCAGAGTGGGCAAGTATCAACCTGGGCATCACGCTTTGCATCGAGTGCTCCGGAATCCACAGGTGAGCTGGCAAACTCCTCTTAGGGCGCGGATTCCAGTTCCTGGTTTTCTCTCCTGCTCCCTTTCCTGCTCTTAAGAGGCGGGGCTTGAGGGAGGTGGGAGGAGCCTCGCAGAAAAGGGCGGGGCTTTGAAATCTTACCTTAGTAAGCTAGCGGCGGGGCTGAGGGGGCGGGAGGAGCCTGTGAAGGGAAGGGGCGGGGCTTGCACACCAGGGCTGGGGAAGTGGGCGGGGCTTGTGACGATGTGGGGAGGTGCTTGACATAGATGGGAGGAGCCAGGGAAGAGAGGGTGGGGCTTGGGTACAATCCAAAGAGAGGGGCTGCCATTTCTCCCACCCCACCTTGAAGGTTTTCCCCTCCGCTAGGAACATAAGCAGAGCCTGCTGGATCAGGCCCAGAGGCTTATCTGCTGTCACAGTGGCCGACCAGATGACTATTATGGGAAACCCGCAAGGAGGATCTGAACCCAAGAGCCCTTTCCCAACTCTGCGGCTTCCAGCAACTGGGATTCGGAAAATATTTCTGAGCCCAGCCACCGTGGCTAATGGCATTCGAAAGCCCTTTATGGATTTGCCTCATCCTCTTTTAAAACCCTCCGGGTTGTTGGCCACCGCCGCCTCCTGTGGCAGGGAGTTCCGCGGTTTATCCATACCCTGCATGGAGCAGGAAGTGCCCCTTGCCTGATCTCTCCCTCCCTGTCTGTCTCCAAATTAGGAGCCTTGGCGTCCATTTCTCCAAGGTCCGCTCGCTGACGCTCGACTCCTGGGAACCTGAGCTAGTCAAGGTAAATGGGGGGGGGGCTAGTGGGGGGGGCTCTGAACTCTCCATCGGTCGCCAGTGGTTGGGAATGATGGCAGTGGCGTAACAAGGTCAGGTGGTACCCGGTGCAGAATTTATTTTGTCACACCCCCCCCACATTGAAATTCCCCTCCCTCCCTCCACCCCCCCATCAAAGAAAGCCATGCCCTGCTCTTCTCCTGCAGCCCAGGAGCGCAGGGGGCAAAAGCTCGCCGCCCCCCGTGACTCCCAAGCCTCCCCCCAGCCGACAAAAGGAAGAGGGAAGGGGGGGGAAGGCCGCTGGCAAAGCGGTGCAGCTCCCTGCCTTCCCCCGACGGCGCAGGGTATGAATTGGATTTTGTCACCCCCCCTCATTGATGGCACCCGGGGCAGACCACCCCCACCGCACCTCCCCTTCCTCCGCCAGTGAATGATGGGAGTTGTAGCCTCGCAAAAGCCGGAAGGCTGAAAATTCACCACTCGGTGCCTAACGGAGATGGGTCAGGGGGTCGTCGTGCCCGGGGGTGCTGAGGTGCAGCTTCTGAGAGCCTCTCCTCTCCCTCCCCCTGCAGCTGATGTGCGAACTGGGGAACCGAGTCATCAACCAGATTTACGAGGCGCGGGTGGAAGAGATGAACATGAAGCGCCCCCAGCCAGGCTGTTCGCGGTGAGGATGTCCCCTTCCTTGAAGCACCCCACATCTCCTCCTCCTTCCCCTTCCCCCAGCCCCCGCCAGGTAAAGGTAAAGGGACACCTAACCGTTAGGTCCAGTTGCGGACGACTCTGGGGTTGCGGCGTTCATCTCGCTTTACTGGCCGAGGGAGCCGGTGTACAGCTTCCGGTCATGTGGGCAGCATGACTAAGCCGCTTCTGGTGAACCGGAGCAGCGCACAGAAATGGCGTTTACCTTCTCACTGGAGTGGTACCTATTTATCTATTTGCACTTCGTGCTTTAGAACTGCTAGGTTGACAGGAGCAGGGACCGAGCAACAGGAGCTTACTCCATCACGGGGATTCGAACCGCCGACCTTGTGATCGACAAACCCTAGGCTCTGTGGTTTAACCCACAGCGCCACCCCGCCTGCTACAAACACCCTAAAAAAAAGAATTATTATCTACATTTCTATCCCACCTTCCCTCTGAGGAAGGCACAGGCACAGAAGGAGAGAGATTTGTGTTTGTGTCTGCACATTTGATTCCCTACCTTTTTATTCAGTACTTTATAATGCACCTGAAAAGTTCAAAGTGCTCCCTGTGTATTAAAGATAAGGCGGTCCCTGTCCCAGGGGCTGACGCATTCCGGTAGACACAGCACAAAAGGAAAGAGGGATGGGGAGGGAGGAGGAGTGTACAGGTACCTGCAACTTGGTTGGCTGATAGCATGGAGGTCAGAAAGCACCTCCCGTCGGTCACCCAGTAGGTGGTGCTGTTGCATAGGACTGTGCCAGAGGTACAATTGATCTGCACCACCCCTCACTCTCTAAATGTGGGGGGGGGGGAGAGAGAGATAAAAGGGCCACTCCCATCATGCACCAGGAAATTTTGGCTCCTCCCCCTTCGCTTGTCAATACTGTGCAGGAATGTTGTCGAGTCTCTGAACATGTGCAAAATTCACCTTTGGTACCTGTCATTATTATATAAATAATTAAATTAAATTAAATTAAATCTTCTTCTGTTTCTCTGTCCCAAGGTTGGAGAAGGAGGCCTGGATCAGGGCCAAATACGTGGAAAAGAAGTTCATCACCCAGTTCCCGAAGGCCGGGGCACGGCTGCATCGAGGCGGAGATGTCCGGGGGCTCGAGAAGCCCAAACCGTTCCCCAAACCCAAACCTCCGGGGCAGATCCGACGGGGCGCAGGTAGGGAGAGAGGCTCTCTTCCTCCCCCCCCCCCACCGCCCTTAGCGCAGGGGATATAAGATAGCTGTCAGTTTTTGGGAGATTTGCGGGGTTAAGAGACAGAAGTAAGGAGCCAGGTCCTGATGGTTTTCCAGAAGCGGTTTTCATGTCGATGCGAAAGGTCCCCTAAAACATGGAAATGATCAGGAACCATCAGGAAATGTCCGAATGTAGCCTTAAGCCAGGTCTGTTTTTTTTAATGTTTTGAGAAACCTTTTATTGTGTTTTTAATATTTGGTTGGGAGCTGCCCAGAGTGGCTGAGGAAACCCAGCCAGATGGGTGGGGTATAAAATATTATTATTATTATTATTATTATATATATTATATTATATATATTATATTATATTATATATTGCAATGAATTACCCACTTTTTTCTCCGGGGGGGGGGCATGGTATACACCAGGGGTCAGCAAACTTTTTCAGCAGGGGGCCGGTCCACTGTCCCTCAGACCTTGTGGGGGGCCGGACTATATTTTTTTGGGGGGGGGGAAATGAATGAATTCCTATGCCCCACAAATAACCCAGAGATGCATTTTAAATAAAAGCACACATTCTACTCATGTAAAAACACGCTGATTCCCGGACCGTCTGTGGGCCGGATTAAGAAGGCGATTGGGCCGGATCCTGCCCCCAGGCCTTAGTTTGTCTACCCATGATGTTCACGGTTCTCTCCTCTTCCCTGTTTCATTCCCACAACAACCCATTGAGGTCGGTTAGGCTGAGAGCGGCAGTGGCTGCCCCCAAAGCCCCCCCCCGTGAGTTTCGTGTGGCCAAATTAGGATCTGAACCCTGGTCCCTCCCAGGTCCTGGTCCAACACCCTTAATTAGGGACAGAGGTTCTGCTGTGGTCCAAACCACTGAGCCTCTTGGGCTTGCCGATCAGAAGGTCGGCGGTTCGAATCCCCGTGACAGAGTGAGCTCCCGTTGCTCGGTCCCTGCTCCTGCCAACCTAGCAGTTCGAAAGCACACAAAGTGCAAGTAGATAAATAGGTACCGCTGCGGCGGGAAGGTAAACGGCGTTTCTGTGCGCTCTGGTTTCCGTCACGGTGTCCCGTTGCGCCAGAAGCGGTTTAGTCCTGCTGGCCACATGACCCGGAAAGCTGTCTGCGGACAAACGCCAGCTCCCTCGGCCTGAAAGCGAGATGAGCGCCGCAACCCCAGAGTCGCCTTTGACTGGACTTAACCGTCCAGGGTCCTTTACCTTTTGTTGTTGTTGTTCAGTCGTTCAGTCGTGTCCGACTCTTCGTGACCCCATGGACCAGAGCACACCAGGCACGCCTATCTTCACTGCCTCCCGCAGTTTGGCCAAACTCATGCTAGTCGCTTCGAGAACACTGTCCAACCATCTCGTCCTCTGTCGTCCCCTTCTCCTTGTGCCCTCCATCTTTCCCAACATCAGGGTCTTTTCCAGGGAGTCTTCTCTTCTCATGAGGTGGCCAAAGTACTGGAGCCTCAGCTTCAGGATCTGTCCTTCCAGTGAGCACTCAGGGCTGATTTCTTTGAGAATGGATAGGTTTGATCTTCTTGCAGTCCATGGGACTCTCAAGAGTCTCCTCCAGCACCATAATTCAAAAGCATCCATTCTTCGGCGATCAGCCTTCTTTATGGTTACCTTTTACCTTTTTTACCTTTAACCAACTCCCTTAGCAGCTGCACCACCAAGGCTCATCTTCTCAGACTCCTTGCAGCCTAGGTGTGAAGTCATCATTGCGTAATGCAGTGCCGAAAAGGAAACCGATTGGTTTTACCCAAACGCTGAAAGAATAATACCGTTTCTTACCGCTTCCCTGTTTTTTTACTCCTACAGGAAGTAGTCCAAGCCGAGGAAGCCCAAACCCAGGTATGTATTCCTCGAAGCCAGGTATACTTTGAAAGGTGTTGGAGGTTCGTTTTTGAGCTCAGTTTAGGAAGGGTGGGGACACACATGGAAGATGAGAGCCCCCCCATCTTCCCAGGTGCTGTTCAGTCCTAGCCCCAGAATGCAAGGATGCATTTATCTCCTAAAGTTCACACACTGCTTATAGAATCACAGAATTGCAATGTCGGAAGGGGGACCCCAAGAGTCGTATAGTCCAACCCCCGATGTTGCAGGAATCGCGGCTTCATTGTAGAAAACAAACAAACCTCAAAACAGATTGTTGTTGTTGTTCAGTCATTCAGTTGTGTCTGACTCTTCGTGACCCCATGGACCAGAGCACGCCAGGCACTCCTGTCTTCCACTGCCTCCCGCAGTTTGGTCAGACTCATGTTGGTAGCTTCGAGAACACTGTCCAACCATCTCGTCCTCTGTCGTCCCCTTCTCCTTGTGCCCTCCATCTTTCCCAACATCAGGGTCTTTTCCAGGGAGTCTTCTCTTCTCATGAGGTGGCCAAAGTACTGGAGCCTCAACTTCAGGATCTGTCCTTCCAGTGAGCACTCAGGGCTGATTTCTTTAAGAATGGATAGGTTTGATCTTCTTGCAGTCCATGGGACTCTCAAGAGTCTCCTCCAGCACCATAATTCAAAAGCGTCAATTCTTTGGCGATCAAAGCAGATTACAAAAGCGAAAAAATAATCAATAAGAGCAACGAGCAACAATAACTGTAAGATTTTGAAAAGTTAAAACGACAACGGAATAGGAACAGATTAGAACTTGCAGCGGGTTCCTAAATGACTGGGTAGGCTTGCCTAAACAAAAATGTTAGATCTCTGAGCAGAGGGGCTAATATCCTGACAAGGCCTTGCTCTTGTCGGCAGTCAGGTGTCTGCACTGTTTGCCCATCTGGGCCGAGTCCAAGGCGTTATGATCAGTATAAAGGTAAAGGGACCCCTGACCATTAGGTCCAGTCGTGGACGACTCTGGGGTTGTGGCGCTCATCTCGCTTTACTGGCCGAGGGAGCCGGCGTACAGCTTCCGGGTCATGTGGCCAGCATGACTAAGCCGCTTCTGGCGAACCAGAGCAGCACACGGAAATGCCGTTTACCTTCCCGCCGGAGCGGTACCTATTTATCTACTTGCACTTTGACGTGCTTTCGAACTGCTAGGTTGGCAGGAGCAGGGACAGAGCAACGGGAGCTCACCCCGTTGCAGGGATTCGAACCGCCGACCTTCTGATCGGCAAGCCCTAGGCTCTGTGGTTTAGACCACAGCGCCACCCGCGCCCCACTGTTATCAGTATACAAAGAACTTAAAAACTTGGGGACCAGTTTACCTATGAGATCTCCTTACCCCGCTGCTTTGGTCCACGTGGCTGCCTTGAGCGGCAGAGCTGGCGCCACCGACACTTTGGGACTCCCTGCCACTTGAGAGCAAGCAGGTGCCTTCGCTCGGCTCCTTTCAGCGCCTGCTAAAAACATCCTTTTTTTCCGACAGGCCTACCCAGATGCAAAGGGAAGTAGAGGCAATTTTTATTTTGCCTGCTTCAAAGTGCCGTTGTAAATTTCTTTTGGTTTCATTGCTGTAGCTCTTTTTCTGAGCTGCATTCAGGTTCCTGGCCGTGTATACGTTTTATGAAATGAATAAAACCCTGGAGAGCTGCTGCTGCTGCTGCCAGCCAGTGTCGACGTTCCTGAGTTAGATTGGGCCAGTGGTCTGACTCAGTACATGGCAGGTTCCTAAGTAATCCCAGAGATGTAGGAAGGTCAGGTGGTACCCGGTGCAGAAAATTTATTGTCAACCCCCCCCATTGATTCCCCCCCCCGCAAAAATGGTTTTACGTTATTTCATATTTTCTTACAAAGGAATAATAACAAGTAATAATAATAATAAACTTTTATTTATATCCCGCCCTCCCCGGCCGAAGTCGGGCTCAGGGTGGCTAACATCAGATACATAACATTGGTATAAAATCAAACAATAATTAAATTACCTCCTAAAAACATCTCAAAAATCAGGACTTCCGGCGGGCACAGCGGGAGAATGGCTGACCATACCACCTCTGCTATCCATCACGAGTTAATTTGCACTTTTCGTTTGTTTTGCCTCAATATCTTACCTAACATGGGCGAAACCTCCCCCAGAAAATCCACTTTCACAGGGAAATAGCAAGCAGACTTTAAAGACTGAGAGTGAACTAGATTGGAAGTTACATAAACAAACTGTATGGACTTGAAACAAGATTTGGAATGATTTAATAGTAATGGAGGACTTCCGGCTGGTAATGGCGCAGCAAAGATTGATTGTTGATTGTTGAGGAGAGCCCGTGAAGCTGAACACCACTTCAAAGGGAGAAGCCAGCTTTGATGGACGATTGATAGTGGAATTTACGAGGTGTCTGGCTCTCCTGGAAAGGAGTGGTAGGACTGCACATGGGGGGAGATTGCTGTGCAGAAGTTTGATTTACAAGAAAGAGGAGGAGAAGATGGTGTCGACGTTTTGGAAGGAGAATGGCTTTATCCATACAGAGACATTACTTATTATAATTGTGTCTGCTTGCTGGCATTTATCAGAGGCTGTGAAAATATTGGACTGTGAAGGCAACTGAAAGAGATGAGAAAAGCGCTCCGGAGTCCGAGACATGGGGAGTCCACAAATTATAAAAAATTTGGCATACTTGGAATTGCTTTAATTGGAATTGTATAATTAATTTGGATTTTAATTTGATTGGTAATTGGGAATATATATTGGAAAATCAATAAATATGATTTAAAAACCCCCATCTCAAAATCAAATTAGTCTAATGAGATGGCTTTTCACAGGGTTAGGGTTGGGACAGTAAGTGCTCCAGTGAACTGAAATTTCAGCCTTCACGACATAGGAAAACAGCCAAGTAAACAGCTATTTTGGTGGAGGAGGGTCAAGATATTAACCGATATGCATGAAATTTCATATATAGCTATATAATCCCTAGTATAGTAAGATAAGACCTTTGGAGCAGGCATTTTTTTAAAAAAGTTTTTTTTTATGAACCGCCCTAGTAGGGCAGTAATTGTTCCTTGATAATTTGTCACCCCCTCCATTATGGAACATGGGGCGGCCTGCCCCTACGCCCCCCTTGCTACCCCCCTGAGTAATCCATGCTGGTGGCTGTCGCTGGTCTGATTCTTTCCTGCCGCCGCCTCCTTTTTAGGGGCAAGGGAAGGGGCCTCTCCAAGCCCCACACCTGCTACAGACAACACGCACAGCTTGCACCCAGGAGCGTTGCTATATCGAGCTGCCGCTGCGCCCCCGAGCCTGCCCACCATGGCGGACGCCCTGGCTCACGGCGCCGACGTCAACTGGGTGAACGCCAACCACGAGAGCCGGACCCCTTTGCTGCAGGCCGTCGCCGCGGTGAGTCTGTGTGGCGCCCGGAACTCTTGACGCTCTCCAACGCCAACCCTCTTCCCTCGTTCCCCCACTTAACCTCCTTTATCTCTCTCTACCCAGAATTCTCTGTTGGCCTGCGAATTCCTGCTTCAGAACGGAGCCAGCGTCAACCAGCCAGACAGCAGAGGCAGAGGCCCCCTTCATCACGCTACCATCTTGGGACACACCGGGTAGATATATCTCTATCTGTATCTGTACGTATATCTTCCTATATAAATAGAAATGGAAGGCTGTCGTCACGTTGCAGTTCGCTGCAGCCAGCGCCAACTCCAGCATGGCAACGGAATGGCGGGCAGGCAGGTGTGGAAGAACCCCGAAATTTCCCTAACGCAGGCAAGCGGCCGCGGCAAGCTGCTTAACGGATGGAAGGGAGACTTCATGCGGAGAACAAGACTATTGGTGGTTGAATCATTGTATTGTAATATTCTGCTGGAAGCTACCCAGATTGGCTGGGGAAACCCAGCCCAGATGGGTGGGGTATAAATAAATTATTATTATTATTATTATTATTCAAAATGGCTGCAGTCTGTCTCTGCAGTTAGAGGCAGCAATTGCTTCTGAATAACCAATCGCTGGAAACCACAGGAGGGGAGAGAGCACTTTTAGGGCTCGGATCCTGCCTGCGGGTTTCACACAGGGATGCGGTGGACCACCGTGATGAGAAGATGCTGGACTACAGGTGAAACTCGAAAAATTAGAATATCGTGGAAAGGTTCATTTCTTTCAGTAATTCAACTTAAAAGGTGAAACTAATATATGAGATAGACTCATGACATGCAAAGCGAGATATGTCAAGCCTTTATTTGTTATAATTGTGATGATTATGGCGTACAGCTGATGAGAACCCCAAATTAACAATCTCAACTTTGGGGTTTTCATCAGCTGTACGCCATAATCATCACAATTATAACAAACAAAGGCTTGACATATCTCGCTTTGCATGTCATGAGTCTATCTCGTATATTAAACTCCAGTAGCTAATGAAAACAATTGCTTACATAAATGGACTTTTCCACGATACTCTAATTTTTCGAGTTTCACCAGTAGGTGGGCCACTGGCCTGATCCAGGAAGGCCGTTCTTGCATTCTTACAATGGAATTGCGTTTAAAAGTCGCCCAAATTTCCACCGCGAAAAGAACTTCATCCACGTTCAGTTCACCGGGGAAATTATAGGAACTACTTTCAGGAGTAATTCAGAGGCTTCTTATTTTGGGATTCACAGAATCCTAGAATTGGAAGGGACCCCAAGCATCATGTAGTCCAGGCATGTCCAAAGTCCATCTTGGGGGCTTAATCCGGCCTAATCTTCGATCCGGCTGCCATGGCAGTATATGTCCTGGGGTAAAATCCTCAAAAAAGCTCCACAACTTTGGTCGGCCCTCACGCATGTTTACTTCCTCAAATCTGGCCCTCTTTGGAAAAAGTTTGGGCACCCCTGATTGTAGTCCAACGTCCAATCTTTCACCCAAAGTGGGACTCGAACCCACAACCCTTGTGCTCTACCAACTGAGCTATTCCTTATGGACAGTTGCTTCAGTGAACTGGTTGGTGTGAATTAATTCGTTCGAATAACCTTAATATTGTAAAAGGATTTTTTCTGATAGCGGATAATTATCTATTTATGTATGGGGCTGTTAGAGATGCTTGTCCTGTGGGAACATGGAATATGTGTCTTCCTTTTCCTAGGCTGGCCTGCCTCTTCCTCAAGCGCGGGGCCAACATGAACGCCGTCGATGGGGAAGGGAAGGACCCCCTCAGCATCGCCATAGATTCAGCCAACGCGGATATCGTCACCTTGTAAGGGAGATTCCCCCCCCCCGCCTGCCACCGTCTCCCTTGGGTGCCAAATAACACCCCCCCCCGTCAGCTCTTGGGTGTGAATTCTGAAGCTCTTCAGAGGTTGAAGGGGAAGAGAGGGATTCTGGGAGGAAGTTGGCGGGATGTCGGCCATCTTGAATCTTGGCCTCTCCTCAGGCCTTTTGGTCTATAAATGTGTTATAACACTGTGGCACCAGGTGGCGCTGTCGAGCTGAAATTGCAAGTCGGTTATCATTTCCATTATGAGCTTTTACAACGTTTTTTCCACAGTGTTTTTTTACAGCTGTGTAGATCCAGCCCATATCTGGTTCCAGCTCCTTGTCGATTGTTCTTTCAACCTTTTTAATAGCTGTTCCTAAATTGCTTTTACTGATAATTTCATTCTTTTTGTAAACTGCTTTGAGGTTTTTTTGGGGTTTTTTTTACAATCAAGCGGTAGGTATAAATTTTACGAAATATATAATCAACGAAATAAATGGAACAATTGGGTCTGTGGCTGGTAGAGGATTGGAGTAGGATGGGGGGAGGGGAGAATGGTCTGAAATTCATTTTTTTCTGTTGTGTCACATGACTCTTTCGCCCCCCCCCCTTCCCTCTTTCAAAGATTGCGATTGGCCAAGATGCGTGAATCTGAGCTTGCCCTCGGCCAATCAGGTGAGTCTCACCCCATTTGGGGGCTGAATGTAAGAGGCGATGGAGGCCTGTAATGTGAAGGTGGAAAGATGGAGGGGCGTCTTCAGCCCCACACTTCCCCTTACCTGTGGGGGGGAGGAGCACAATTCCACATCAGAACATCAGAATTCGCTCTATCTCCATGGAAATCTTCCAAAATAAGTTTCCCATGCACTCTCAGTCCTCATTTGCTCCATCTGTAAAATGGGAACAATCTGGCAATGATGGCTAACAGCTGGACAGGCAAGCGATGGGTGTTTGCTGTTTACACACCCGGACATAACAACTGCTAAAAAAATTAATTGATGTTACAGATAAGTAGCAGAATGGCCCACCCTAACCCAGAAGCTGGTGTTTAGGCAACGGGTGCAAAATTAACAACCAAATAACTGAGATAGCTCAGTCGGCTGAGCACGTGGCTCTGAATCTCAGGGTCGTGGGTTCGAGGCCCAAGGAGGGCAAAAATATTCCAGCATTGCAGGGGGTCAGACTAGATGAGCCTCGTGGTCCCTCCCAACTTGACGATTCTGTATGATAATAAGTTTTAAATCCCAGGCTACTATTTTTGTAGAAAGTGATAAACAGCTCAAGTTAACCAAAAGGTTTTACAACGTTGGGGGGAGTCCCCTGTTTTAATTTTTTTAGCTAACTTGTGCCAAGAAGCCTTTGTCCTTCAAGACTTGAGCCAATTTTATTTTATCATTCTATTTTTCGACAAGTACAGTTTGGCCAGATTTTGCTGTACCGATTTGTCAGAGAACACACACTCACTCTCTTTCTCTTTCTCTTTCTCTTTCTCTTTCTCTCTCTCTCTCACACACACCCCTCAGTGCTTCCAATATCTCACTATTATTATGAGCCTGGCTGTTAAATAGGAGAGAACTTAATTGAAGGTTTAAGCTGCAAGTTAATATTGTCTCTTATGAAAACATGGAGGAGACCCAGCTCTGGACATTTTGTCCAGCAAATTCTCTGCATCCTGTGGGAGGGCGTTCTGCAGTTTAACTAAGCCCTGCGTGAAGAAGCGCTTACTTTTATCTGTCCCGAATCTGCCACCATTCGCCTTCATTTGGTATCCATTAGTTCCTCGGCAGGCGTTCCCCCAACATGACCAGTTACAGGTGAAACTCGAAAAATTAGAATATCGTGGGGAGGTTCATTTCTTTCAGTAATTCAACTTAAAAGGTGAAACTAATATATGAGATAGACTCATGACATGCAAAGCGAGATATGTCAAGCCTTTATTTGTTATAATTGTGATGATTATGGCGTACAGCTGATGAGAACCCCAAATTAACAATTTCAACTTTGGGGTTTTCATCAGCTGTGCGCCATAATCATCACAATTATAACAAGCAAAGGCTTGACATATCTCGCTTTGCATGTCATGAGTCTATCTCATATATTAAACTCCAGTAGCTAATGAAAACAATTGCTTACATAAATGGACTTTTCCACGATATTCTAATTTTTTGAGTTTCACCTGTAGATGATGGGAGTGCGGGTACAAATTCTGCTTCAATGCCAGAGAGTGGCTGGTGCGGTTCAGGGCAGGCTGAGGTGGCGATCTGGGGTCTTCCTTCCAGGACGCAAACAGATTTCCGATGCTCCCTGCCCGGGGCCGTTGCAGACTCTTAGCTGTGGTTCTTGCATTGAAGGGGGTTGGACTAGGTGAGCTTTGGGGTCTCCCTCCCTGGTCCTGAATGGAGCAACTGTGTCCCTGACGGACCAGGTGTGCAGCCTGGGAGTCATTTTGGACTCACAGCTGTCCATGGAGGCGCAGGTCAATTCTGTGTCCAGGGCAGCTGTCTACCAGCTCCATCTGGTACGCAGGATGAGACCCTCCCTGCCCGCAGACTGTCTCGCCAGAGTGGTGCATGCTCTGGTTATCTCCCGCTTGGACTACTGCCATGCGCTCTACGTGGGGCTACCTTTGAAGGTGACCTGGAAACTGCAACTAATCCAGAATGCGGCAGCTAGACTGGTGACTGGGAGTGGCCGCCGAGACCACATAACACCGGTCTTGAAAGACCTACATTGGCTCCCAGTACGTTTCCGAGCACAATTCAAAGTGTTGGTGCTGACCTTGAAAGCCCTAAATGGCCTCAAAGGTCCAGTATACCTGAAGGAGCGTCTCCACCTCCATCGCTCAGCCCGGACACTGAGGTCCAGATCCGAGGGCCTTCTGGCGGTTCCCTCCCTGCGGGAAGTGAGGTTACAGGGAACCAGGCAGAGGGCCTTCTCGGTGGTGGCGCCCTCCCATCAGATGTCAAGGAAATAAACAACTCTCTGACTTTTAGAAGACATCTGAAGGCAGCCCTGTTTAGGGAAGTTTTTAATGACTGATGTTTTAATGTATTTTTAATCTTTTGTGGGAAGACGCCCAGAGTGCCTGGGTAAGCCAGGTGGGCGGGGTATAAGTAATACATTATTATTATTATTATTATTATTATTATTATTATTATTATTATTCATTATTATTATCATTCTCTGATTCTTCCCGCTCTCCCAGGAGACGAAACGTACCTCGACATCTTCCAGGACTTCTCCCTTATGGCGTCCAACGATCCGGAGAAGCTGACCCGGCGGAGCTACGATTTGAAGCTGACGACGATGTGAGCCTGGCGGGGGCGACGATGTTTGCCCCCCCCAACCGCCGAAAGGAGGAGGGAGACGGGAACAAGAGGGCTTACGTCACGTGCAGATTCCCGGTGTGACACTTGAGTCGGAAACGGAGGACCGTCCAGTAGAAGCCTGTCTCTCCTTTCAGCCCCAGGGTGTTTTCGGTGACTCTGTGGAGTCGGGCAGAAAGAAAGGCATTTCGTGGAAGATCGCGGGGGACGAAGAGCCGAGTTCCCCAGTTGACTTTGCCCTCCACAACTCCTGTCTTTTATTTATTGCTGACGGACGAGGACGTAAAAAGCTGTACCACGTTGCTTGGCCCTTGATGGACACAGAGATAAAATTACGGATTGTTTTCCCTCCCTCCCACCTCTTGAAAACCAGATTACAGTAGTTTTATTTTCTTCCCTGGGCCTTGAAGAGGGAGATACTCCTGGAGGGAGGGAAGGGATTTGGGTTCGAGGAAAGGCTGCGTAGGAAGATCTCCCTGGAATTTGGGAAATGGTGTGTTTCATCTCTGTGTGTGTTGAAATTCTCAGGTGGTTGGAACTGGCGTTTCCCCCCCCCCCCCAGGTTGAAATCTAATTTTGCAGATAGAGCGAACCTGCCTCAAGGTTTGCCCCTGTTTATTTCATTCGTCATTAGCTCAGCGTACATGGAACTTCCTTTTTCTTTTAATTTAAATTGCGGTATGGACATTTTAAATAAACTGGCATCTCTGTGCCAAACCACCCCAAATGACCAAGCTAAAGGCAACCAGTGTGGTCTTTTCCGTGTTTTAAATTTTCTGCCTCTTACATATTTGTGTGCATGTGTGTTCTTGTTTGTTTTTCAAAGGACTGGGGTTTGTTTATTTCATAAAATCTATACACCGCTTGAGTGTTGGGCAGGGGGGGAGCCTCAGAGTGATTTGCAAAACAAATAAAGACATTTTCCTTGCTGATGGTTTTGTGAACAGCAAAAACGTCAAACTTGCGAAAAGTTAAAATAACGACAAAATAAAAATAGATTGAAACAAACAAACAAAATTCCTTCCAGTAGCACCTTAAGGTAAAGGGACCCCTGACCATTGGGTCCAGTCGCGGACGACTCTGGGGTTGCGGCGCTCATCTCGCTTTACTGGCCGAGGGAGCCGGCATACAGCTTCCGGGTCATGTGGCCAGCATGACTAAGCCGCTTCTGGCGAACCAGAGCAGCGCACAGAAACGCCGTTTACCTTCCCGCCGGAGCGGTACCTATTTATCTACTTGCACTTTGACGTGCTTTCGAACTGCTAGGTTGGCAGGAGCTGGGACCGAACAACGGGAGCTCACTCTGTCAGGGATTCGAACCGCCAACCTTCTCATTGGCAAGCCCTAGGCTCTGTGGTTTAACCCACAGCGCCACCCGCGTAGTAGCGCCTTAGAGACCAACTAAGTTTGTTCTTGGTATGAGCTTTCGTGTGCATGCACACTTCTTCAGATACACTGAAACAGAAGTCACCAGACCCTTATATATAGTGGGAGGGTGGGGAGGGGTATTACTCAGAAGGGGAGTAGGAGATGGGTGATTGGCATTGAGTTGCAAGGGGCCACGAGGCTCGTCTAGTCCAACCCCCTGTACTGCGACGTGGGTCTCGAACCCACGACCCTGAGATGGAGAGTCTCAATGCTCTACCAACCTAGCCGCCACTATATTCCTGCTGAGCATTTGGCCCAGGGCTAAACCAGCAAGGGTTTCATAGCTGAGCCCAGGGCCAAGACAATTGTGCTAGATCTAGGGTCCTCTGCACGTGCCCAGTGGAGCTCTCATTTTTGTATCCCTGTGCATCGTCCCAGGATAAAGTCTCAGCCCTTCTGAGGTTCTGCCTCCGTGCATCCCTGCTCAGATCAAATCCTGCGCTATGGGTGGGGTGGGGTGGGGTGGGGTGGCTTAACCGACTTACCGTATTTTTCGCTCCATAGGGCGCACCTCGTTTTTAGAGGAGGAAACAAGAAAAAAAATATTTTTCTGGTTTTCCTCCTCTAAAAGCCCTGTTTTTTTGAGGATCAGCTAAAAGTTTTGCAGCTTTTTTTGCAAAGGGAAAAGCCCTGGTTTTTTTGAGGATCAGCTAAAAGTTTTGCAGCTTTTTTGCAAAGGGGGAAAAGCAAAGAGGAAAAGCCCCGTTTTTATGGGGTTCAACTCACATTTCTGCAGCTTCTAAAGGAAAGGGAGCCTTTTCTACAGTTTCCAGACAGATAATCTAATCAGCCAGTCACATGTCGCTGGGGAAACAAACAACCTCCCTCTGCAGCACATTCAACAATGGAGGCCTGGGCAAGGGGGGGGCTGAAAGGGAGCCGGGACTCTTATCTCTCTCCCAATCTCTTGCTGATCAGCTGCTGAGCGGGGTCCTTTCAACACCCCCTTTTCTCTTTGTAAAATAAAAAGCATGATCCTCTTTTGGCCCCTGGGCAATTCAGCTCCAGGGACCACCATTCGCTCCATAAGACGCATAGATATTTCCCCTTACTTTTTAGGTGGAAAAAGTGTTATGGAGTGAAAAATATGGGTAAGTTTCCAATCTCAGGCCTTGGCATCCCTGCAATTCAGAACAGGCAACAGGCAGGCATCCAAGAATGTTACTCACCCCAAAGTGGAAAGGAGCAGAAGTCCCAGCAAAGGAAGAATGGATACAAAAATTTATGGAATATGCAGAAATGGCGAAACTTACTGGAAGAATAAAATGTATCTGAAGAAGTGTGCATGCACACGAAAGCTCATTCCAAGAACAAACTTAGTTGGTCTCTAAGGTGCTACTGGAAGGATTTTTTTTATTTTATTTTATTTTTTGTTTTGGAAGAATAAGAAAGCAAGATAAACTTTTTCATATGTAACAGAATGGAAGTGCTTTATTGAATATTTACAGATAGATTGTAAACAGATAAGAACATTGACAGGATTAATGTAACACCCTGCAGTTTAAGAAGATTATATATTTAAAGTAGACGAATAAAGGAGCAAATTAATTGAATCTGGATACGCAGAAGGTATTAAAAATTAATTTTATAGAGGCGCAGAAAGAGGGGGTGGAAGTCAAGTTTTGAAAGGTTAAAATGATTGCAAAATTAATGAAATGTATAAACCTGAAAAGTACAGGTGAAACTCGAAAAATTAGAATATCGTGGAAAGGTTCATTTCTTTCAGTAATTCAACTTAAAAGGTGAAACTAATATATGAGATAGACTCATGACATGCAAAGCGAGATATGTCAAGCCTTTATTTGTTATAATTGTGAAAACAAAATAAAAAATTCTTTCCAGTAGCACCTTAGAGACCAACTAAGTTTGTTCTTGGTATGAGCTTTCATGTGCATGCACACTTCTTCAGATACGCTGAAACAGAAGTCGCCAGATCCTTAAATATAGTGAGGGAATGGGGAGGGGTGTTACTCAGAAGGGTGGTGGGAATGGGTGATCAGCTATATTTAAGTATCTGGTGACTTCTGTGTCAGTGTATCTGAAGAAGTGTGCATGCACATGAAAGCTCATACCAAGAACAAACTTAGTTGGTCTCTAAGGTGCTACTGGAAAGGAATTTTTTATTTTGTTTTGACTATGGCAGACCAACACGGCTACCCACCTGTAACTGTTATAATTGTGATGATTATGGCATACAGCTGATGAGAACCCCAAATTAACAATTTCAACTTTGGGGTTTTCATCAGCTGTATGCCATAATCATCACAATTATAACAAACAAAGGCTTGACATATCTCGCTTTGCATGTCATGAGTCTATCTCATATATTAAACTCCAGTAGCTAATGAAAACAATTGCTTACATAAATGGACTTTTCCACGATATTCTAATTTTATATATATAAAGAACAGAAAGGGGCTTTGTTCCTTTTCCGGGGAAGCAACAGGCAGGTGCCCAACAGGTGCAGCCTCCCCGCAGGACATGGGGATTGCAAGGAGAGAGAGAAGCCTGCCACTGTCTTGGGCAGCTGAGAAATGCTTAGGAGTTTCTTTGTTTGGCAAGCGCAAGGTAGCAACAAACTCCCTTGGGGGGCGGGAACAGGATCCGCCTTCGCTTCGCTTCCAGCCAGAGTCATGCCCATCCGTGGCTGGCACCTTTTAAAGGCGGCCGTCCCAACTTCTCCATGGGGAAAAGAGGGCGAACCTTCTCACGGCTCAGGAGACCTCTGGGGCTGGCCGTTGCCGCAGAGGACGAGGCCCCTTCCCACAGCATCCTCTCCCACCTTTCGCAGGTAAAATAACTTGGATAAGGAAGAGGGGGTGGGGGCAGGATCAGGAAACCAGCAAAGACCTCAGATGTGATGGAGAGGAGAGCTCCCGTTGGTGCCTGACTCATGACACCCCCTCCAGCCCCATCCCATAATTGTCCTTTTAAAAAAAAATCTGCGTTAATGATGCTATGGGGTGGTTACACATAAATCCCGCTTTGGACACAGTTTCAGAAACTTTCAGTGTGGACACAACTGCTTCATTTCCAATCGGCGCCTGGTCTTCCTTGCGGGTATCCTGCAACTTTTCGCACCGCAAATGTTCCGGGAATGGGGGTGGGGGGCGGTGTCCCACTTTTGACTTTTGCTGCGCTTCTAGGCTAAGAATGACCCCCCCCAAGCCCAATAATAATGATGTGTGGACCGATCAGAATGAATCCATCTCTAATGCGCTGTTGCACCGATAGGACACATTGCACAATATGCCCCACAAAAATCGCATCAGTTTTTTTTGGGGGGGGGGGCGGTTTCTTCAAAAGTTGCCCTCTTATATTGAGACACACACACACACACACACACCCCCCTCCGTCCCTGTTAAAATGGGGATCTTGCATCCCACCCACCCCCCTTCTTGTTTACAAACCCCTCATGGGCTCCCCCCCCCTTCTGCGTGTTGGCGACCCCTAGGTCCCCTACCAGACTTTATATTCTCTCCCGTGCTCATTTCCCTGTCCTGAGATTTGCCCCCCCACCCCAGTTTATCCAACCCAGAAGGCTTCTCTCTTCTCAGCCATCACACATCATCTCCCCCCCCTTAACAAACAAACAAAAATTAGGTTTCCCAGGAGAGTAGGGTTACAATACACCTGGACCAACCAGTTCCAAATTGCCCCTTGAGTCTCCGGATTAAAGATTTAAGCACTGCCTTGTATAATAAGTGAGCAGCGGTTTTTTTTGGGGGGGGGGTATTTGGCTTTAGACGGGGGGGGGTGTATTGATTTTGACAAATGCAGGTTTTGATTAGGGAGTCGCCATGAATACTATACCGCGGGTCCCACACTTTTTCGCGCGCCCCCTCCCCCCGCAACTTGGTGCCATAAATTCATTTCCAGTGCCCCCTCCCCTGTAAAAAAAAAGCACTATTCAGAATATAATTTTGCACGACCCTCTCAAGGAAGGGAAGGACACATCGAAATTCAAAACATATAACAATTAATTGCGCATTTATTCCAAATCCCGTTAAAACTATTTATTTCCATTAATTCCACAAAACGGATGAACTTGGTCCAATGATCAAAACAAAATAAAATAAAAAATTCTTTCCAGTAGCACCTTAGAGACCAACTAAGTTTGTTCTTGGTATGAGCTTTCGTGTGCATGCACACTTCTTCAGCTCATACCAAGAACAAACTTAGTTGGTCTCTAAGGTGCTACTGGAAGGAATTTTTTATTTTATTTTGTTTTGACTAAGGCAGACCAACACGGCTACCTACCTGTAATTGGTCCAATGATGCCAGCTTTTCAAAGCCTGATAGTCATTTCCATCTCCTGCGCCCTCCCATACCTCTTAGCGCCCCTCAAGTAATCCCACTGCACCTCCCCGAGGGTGCTCTATAGGAGAATTGTGGCCACACTGGGTGCTGGGTGCAGCATATAGAACTATGGTTCCCAGGTTTTTTGCTCTATGGATATCCTTTGATATGCTGATCCATCAATTTATTGCCGCTTGAATTCTGGACCTCTCTCCGTGTGTGTTTTTGGCAACCGCCGATTTCGTGCCTCCGAACTGCAAGTTTGCCTGTTTCGTGCCCATTACACGGGGCAGCCGAGCGAAGCGTCCCTATTTAATGTGCCATTTGGTGAAATATTTATAGTACTTTCAAAGTCCCCTATCCGCGATTTTGCTCACGCGAATGCAAGCACGCCGCCTGATCACAGGGGATTTTATGAGGCTCCCGTGCGAAGCTTGCGCGACCCACTTGCGCCGTGGGAAACGCTGGTTTGGAGAATTCAACCAGGTGGGCGTTTGGGGAGGGGGGGGGCAGATTCCCTGCCTCGCCAGCTCCTTCCAGCAGGGGGCGCACCCAGCTCCTGATGCGTCGCTGCAGGCCAAGATGAGACTATAATGGGGAAGCGAGATCTGTCCGGGTGTGAATGCTGTGAGCAACTCCATCTCATGCTCGGGTTGTAAATATGCGTAAATAAATCCATATGAGCTTTTGTGTGCAGAAGTGTGCATGCACAGGAAAGCTCATACCAAGAACAAACTTAGTTGGTCTCTAAGGTGCTACTGGAAGGAATTTTTTTTATTTTTTATTTTGTTTTGACTATGGCAGACCAACACGGCTACCTACCTGTAAATAAATTCATATACAGTGGTACCTTGGTTCTCAAACTTAATCCGTTCCAGAAGTCCGTTCCAAAACCATAGCGTTCCAAAACCAAGGCGCGCTTTCCCATAAATGGATCAAGCCGTTTCAGACTTTTAAAAACAACCCCCAAAACAGCAATTTAACATGAATTTTGCTCTTTAATGAGACTATTGATCCATAAAATGAAAGCAATAATAATGTACTGTAAAAGACCCTGTTGCGAACGACTCTGGGGTTGCGGAGCTCATCTTGGCGAATCAGAGCAGCGCACAGAAATGCCGTTTACCTTCCCGCCGGAGCGGTACCTATTTATCTACTTGCACTTTGACATGCTTTCGAACTGCTAGGTGGGCAGGAGCTGGGACTGAGCAACGGGAGCTCACCCCATCGCAGGGATTCGAACTGCCGACCTTCTGATCGGCAAGCCCTAGGCTCTGTGGTTTAGACCACAGCGCCACCTGCGTCCCTATGATGTACTGTACTATAAAATAAATAAGACAGTATTATAGATGATGAAAATCAAAATTATTTTTTCCTTACTTGCTCTGATGATAGTCATTGTTTGGAGGGGGGATTTTTTTAAAATCAATTTCTGCAGTCACACAATCAATCAATCAGCTGAACTGGGTTCCCCACAGTCACAAAAACAAATGAACTGAAAAAGCCTCGAAAACGAAAACGCAAAATAAATAGGAAAACCAAAAGTGGTACCTTGGTTCTCGAACTTAATCCGTTTCGGAAGTCTGTTTGACTTCCGAAATGTTCAAAAACCAAGGTGCGGCTTCCGATTGGTGCAGGCGCCCCAGAAACAAT
This sequence comes from Lacerta viridis, assembly GCA_900245905.1. Lineage (NCBI taxonomy): Eukaryota > Metazoa > Chordata > Lepidosauria > Squamata > Lacertidae > Lacerta > Lacerta viridis. The sequence goes on from OFHU01002692.1 coordinate 776,523, forward strand.
AGCCGACAGCTGCATCAGATACTCGGCTTCCGAGAAACGTTTGAAAACCAGAACACTCACTTGTGGGTTTTTGGTGTTTGGAACCAAGTATAAACTGACCCAAATATAAGCCGAGGCACCTAATTTTCCTGCAAAAACCTGAGAAAGCTTATTGACTTCAGTATAAACCGGTTCACCTTTGCTGCTGTGGAGGAGGAGGAGGAACAAGCAGCCTGAAAGCAGCCCTTTGGGCTGCTCCTTCCTCTTCCTCCTTTGCCGCTGTGGAGCTCACCCCGTCGCGGGGATTCGAACCGCCATTCTTCTGATCAGCAAGCCCTAGGGCTCTGTGGTTTAACCCACAGCGCAATGTTCCCTTGTGTTATACAGAGAAGGCTGGGATCCTGTCCTGTTTAAGCAGGAGCCAGGGAAAGTGAGCACCTGTGGGGTTTTAATACTTCCTTAACTGATAGGCTTTCTGCCTTCTGGGGTCTAAAGTTTGCATTTATGCGAGCAGTTCAGGAATGGAACAAGCTGCCTGGGGAGAGTAAAGAACCGCCGTTCTTGTACGCTTCTTAAGGAATGGTTGACTGGGGTGAGCGGGTGGCGGCGGCACGAGCGGAGAGAAAGGGCTTCTTTCTCGCCGCCCCCACCGCCCGCCTCACTCGAGTATAAGCCGAGGGCAGCTTTTTCAGCACAAAAAATGTGCTGAAAAACTAGGCTTATACTCAAGTATATACAGTATTAGAGCAGGGGTGGCCAACTCCCAAGAGACTGCGATCTACTCACAGAGTTAAAAACTGGCAGTGATCTACCCCCTTTTTGGGGGGTTCACGTAAAAGTTGTTGAGCTTCTTTAGGGAGGAGCAAAGTGACATTGAGGTATTTTTAGGAAGGAAAGCCCTGTTTTTGGTGGTTCAGGTCATTTTAGGGGTGCAGGGCAAAGATGTTGAGTTTTTTTTAGGGGAGCCAAAGTTTTTTAGCTTCTTTGGGGGGAACCACTGATGTACTGGTGATCTCCCACAGGCGTCCAGTGATCTACTGGTGGATCACGATCTACCTGTTGGACATGCCTGCCTTAGAGGAACAATGCAAATAAATGCTAAAAATATTGCTAAAAATGCAGTAAGGGGGGGTCAATAAAACAGCAATCCGTAATGGCGGTTGCTCCCTGCTTGACCGTTCCCACCGAACATGTGCAGTCTTGTCTTGTGAAAGTTATACAGAGCAGTGGGGTCACGGCCGTGTTTTGCAAAAACGCTCTCTTCTCTCCTTCGACTCTTATAGGAATCCCACCCTGAGAGATGTCGCTGCCTCTGGAAAACCCTCCAGATGGGGGCTGGGGTTGGATGATCGTCCTTTCCGGATTCCTGGCCAACTCCCTCACTTATGGGGTCTTGAGATCTCTGGGCATCCTCTTTGAAGAACTGGTGGAAGCTTTTGACGCCAGCGCTGCCCAGGTCTCCTGGGTGACAGCCATCGCCTTGGCAACAAAGCAGCTGGCTAGTAAGTTTTCCAGATGGGGCCACCACCAAGAAGGCCACGCCTGTTTACGCCTTTGCTCCGGATCCCAGTTTTGTATCGGCGACGCCGCAGCCACGTACAGAATAATATATATATCTTTATCAACAACAAACCTTTTAACTGTATTGGAACGCAACTCAAAATTTGTGCTGTATTCAGATAGCTGAAATGGTAAATAATTAAGCCGTACGAAGTCTGTCCAGACAAAGAGGGCTGCTGTTACTCTTCATTTTTGAGTGAATCAGCTGGTCTGCCTCCGGAGCTCAGGCAACACATTTATCTGAGATTCCTGCATTGCAAGGGGTGGGCTAGATGACTCTTGGGGTCCCTTCCAACTCTAGGATGCTATCTGAGCTTATTTCTAATGGAGAAAATCTCCCAACGCTCCTCATTTATTGTTAATCTCACATCACCGTCATGTTTTAGTTATATTCTAACTTAATACAATGAAATTAAAGGGGGCGGGGGTTGAGAGCACATCTGGGAAGGTTCTAGCAGGGTGTGATTTGCGTGCAGAAGGCCACTTGTTCAATCCTTGGCTTAATCTTCAGTTTAACATAAAACCAACCAACCAAACAAATCTCTAGAAGACGTCAGGGAACTAATCAGATTGCCAAAAGCCAGTGTTCTCCATCCTTGGCTCCCCAGAAGTTGACGGAACTACAACTCCCATCATCCACAAAAATTGGTTAAGCTGACTCAGGATGATGGGAGTTGTGATTTAAAAAAAAATCTGGAAGGCACCAGATTGCCAAAAGGCAATGTTCTTCAACCTTGGCTCCCCAAAAGTTGTCGGACTACAACTCCCATCATCTACAAATATTGGTTAAGCTGATTTAGGAAGATGGGACTTGTAGTCCAACCCCCCCCCTCCCAAGAGGCTGCCCTAACCCTTTGCAACCATCTCCCACCCGTTTTCCACCCAGGTCCCGTTGGTACGGCTGCTAGCATGCGGTTCGGAGCTCGTCCGGTGGTCATGTTGGGAGGCCTCCTCTCCTCTCTGGGCATCTTCTGGGCTTCCTTCAGCACCAGCTTGCTCCAGTTGTATCTCACCTTGGGGTTTCTGACAGGTGAGTGAGCATGGGGTCCACCTTCCCCTCCTGCTCCCCCCCCCCACCGGAACTGGGATTCAGAAGCATCGCGAGATAAGCCCCACGAACTTGTCCGATCCTCTGCTGATGCCACCCGAGCTGGCGGCCATCGCTGCCTCCTGTGGCAGGGGGTTCCGCAGTCTAACTACGCACTGCATGAAGGGGGAGGCAGAACATAAGCACCGTGGCCAATAGGCATCGATAGCGCTCTCTCCACAAACTTGTCTAACGTACGTGGACTGTTCCGCTTTTATCTCCAGCCCTCCAAAGCTTGCTCTGGCCTCCCAGAGCCTACCTGCCCAGTTTGCTGGTTCTGTGGGTCCAGTTCTTTAGAACTCCTTTCCAGTTGAGGGCGGACAGGCCTCTCTCCCTGTTGAACTTCTGGCACCTACTGGAAACTCTCTTAAAAATCCCAGCCGGCTGAATTCTGATTTTATAGCCCCTGCTCCTTTGCAGCATCACCGAGTCTCCTGTACGCTGCTGGGAGATTATTACGGCCGGAGAGGTGCGAACGCCCCACGTTCCCCAATACCAGAGCTGCAACTCCCAGAAGGGTTTAACAATCTCCAGGGAACTCTGGGAATTGTTTTTCCGTGTGGGGAAGTAGGAGAGGTCTGGGACGACAGTGAGTGGTCACAGGGAGAAGACCCAGGAGAGGCAAGCAACAGAGGAGGCAACAGGTCTTAGTGAGCTGGGAGAGTCTGCGGCAGAGAGAAGTCCAGAATCGGAGGCAGAGGTTGAAGCAGGAGAGGAGTCCGGCTGGGGAAGAGTCACAGATGTTTAGGGAATGAACAAACAGATCTTTATTTGCGCCAGCCATCGCCCATTGCAATAAAACCAACAATACAATATGCAAAGAACAGAAACAAAAAGTCAATTCTATAAAACACGTTTTAGGGTTTTGAATCGATAGTCAAATAGTGGAACTTCTTCTGATTGCCCCGGCTAAAAACCTTGTAACCTTTGCTGTCACCCGCTCATCTTGATCTGCCAAGAGAAAGGACACTGTGGCAGTGGCTGGGTGACCCAGAACGGACAATAAAAGAGGGGTGATCATCTCATTCCTCAAGTCTTTATAAGGAGGGCAAGCCAGAAGGGCATGCGGTTGTTTAGGGATGTTTAGCCCTGTTTAGGGAAGTTTTTAATGTTTGAAGTTTTATTCTGTTTTTAGTTCTCTGTTGGGAGTCGCCCAGAGTGGCTGGGGAGACCCGGCCGGATGGGCGGGGTACAAATAATAAAATTATTATTATTAAAGTAGTAGTAGTAGTAGTAGTAGTAGTAGCAGTAGTAGTAATGGGACGCAAGTGGCGCTGTGGGTTAAACCACTGAGCCTAGGGCTTGCCGATCAGAAGGTCGGCGGTTCGAATCCCGCAACGGGGTGAGCTCCCATTGCTCGGTCCCTGCTCCTGCCAACCTAGCAGTTCAAAAGCACGTCAAAGTGCAAGTAGATAAATAGGTACCGCTCCGGCGGGAAGGTAAATGGCGTTTCCGTGCGCTGCTCTGGTTCGCCAGAAGCGGCTTAGTCATGCTGGCCACATGACCCGGAAGCTGTACGCCGGCTCCCTCGGCCAGTAAAGTGAGATGAGCGCCGCAACCCCAGAGTCGGACATGACTGGACCTAATGGTCAGGGGTCCCTTTACCTTTAGTAGTAGTAGTAGTAATGTATCCATCTCCTGCTGCAACCCGCTCCTCTCCCTTGGTCTCCCCAGGGACCAGAAGAGGCATGAAAAGGGCGGAGGAGCGGTTGGCTGCAGGGAGGCACAGTCTCCGATTCCTTGGGGGAAAACCCTGGAGAGGAGGGGACTTAGGAAGCTGTGGGGAGGTGGGCACCTTCAGTCCCCACAACTGCCCTTGAGTTGCTGTGCTTATTAGGCCTGGCAGTCCTGAGCAGATCTTTGAAGAAAGAGGGATTTATTGTTGACAACAACACCCCAGGGGCCTGCTGTTTCCTTCTCCCACCCAAAGCCTCTCTCCCCTTGCAGGTTTCGGCTGGGCGCTGGCCTTCGCCCCCGTCATGGGCACCCTCTCGCGCTACTTCTCGTCTCGGCGCTCCCTGGCGATGGGCCTGGCGCTCACGGGCAACGGCCTCTCCTCCTTCGCCTTCTCCCCGCTGCTGAGGCTCCTGGCTGACTCCCTGGCGTGGCGGGGGGCTCTGCTTGCCACCTCCGCCCTGGGCCTCCACCTCTTGGTGTGCGGGGCCCTCCTGCGCCCGCTGAGCCTGCGGGGCGACCTCCCGCACTCGGGGCCGCGCTTTGACCTGGGCCTGTTCGCCGAGAGGGGCTTCGCGGCCTTCTCCCTCGGCGCCGCCCTGCTGGCCGCCGGCTACTTCACGCCTTACGTCCACCTGGAGCCCTACGGGCGGGCGATGGGCCTCGGACCCTACGAAGCCGCAGCCGTCGTGTCCGCCGCCTCCCTCTCGGACGCTCTGGCCCGGCTGCTGGCCGGCTGCCTGGCTGACCGGCGTCTCCTGTCCCCGGTCCGCCTCCTGGTCCTCTGCAGTGCCCTGACCGCCTGCAGCCTCCTCCTCTTCCCGCTCGCCTCGTCCTTCGCCGATGCCCTCGGACTGGCCCTGCTCTACGGCACAAGTGCGGGGGGTTTTGCCACGGTGGCCTTCGGGGTCCTGCCTGAGATCGTCGGCGTGTCACGTGTGGTCAACGCCACGGGGCTGTGCCTGATGGCCATGAGTGTCGGAGGGCTGCTGGGCCCGCCTCTCTCTGGTAAGGGACATCTCTATTATTATTATTATTATTATTATTATTATTATTATTATTATTATTAAGTACTGGAGCCTCAACTTCAGGATCTGTCCTTCCAGTGAGCACTCAGGGCTGATTTCTTTAAGGATGGATAAGTTTGATCTTCTTGCAGTCCATGGGACTCTCAAGAGTCAAACTTAGTTGGTCTCTAAGGTGCTACTGGAAGGAATTTTTTATTTTGTTTTGTCTATGGCAGACCAACACGGCTACCTACCTGTAACTAGTTTTTATAAAGATCAGGCTTGCTTCTCAATATTCTCTGGTTGTCCTCTGTTATTTTCTCTTACCGATCGAGAACCTAACAAAGGACTCTATATGGGCTCTTGGGTACCCCATAAGGGAAAAGGAGCAGGTTTTTCCTCCCCTCATAACACTGCTCTTGGATATGGAGGTTCTGTTTGGTCCAGGCCTCCCGCTTGTCTTCAAAGGTCTCTGAGATCTGGCGAAAGCAAGATCTGGTGACCTCCTACCATCTCCCTCTCCCTCTCCAGGTTTCCTGAGGGACCTGACGGGAGACTTCACCGCCTCGTTCCTGGTCGGAGGGTCCTTCGTCCTCTGCGCCAGTGGGGTCTTCGCTGCCCTCCCCTCTTTTTGCCCCGGCTGCTGCAAGGATGACGCCGATCCCAGGGCCCGGGGAACCCTTGACTCGGTCCCCCCTCTGCTGCCTTCTCCCCTCACGAGCAAATGTTCGCAGGTATGAAGAAAGAAAAGAAAAGAAGCACATCTTCGCTTCCCAAGCGTTGACATAACAACCGAACTTCCGTCATGAGCACCTGTTTTCCACCGCAGAGGCCAAAAAGTTGGCAGAGTTGCCGCATGTCTTAAATCTGGGGGAAAGGCTGTTTCTCAGGCAGTAATCCACAAACTGGAAAAGTTTCAGAAGATTTGAGAATATCTGTTTTGCCCATGCAGAGGATGATGATTATTTTATCAGTGCTGGAGTTCGAAGGCTGGGTTATCAAATAAGCCTGCCGTTTACGTAAGACTGTGTCTGCCTAATCATTCCTCCCTTAAAATTTCATTTCAAGGGATCAATAACTCGCGTATGAAGAGGTTGCTTTTATCAATGATGCCCGCACTGCAGAAGATCGTATATATACATATTTTATTAAATTATGAGTTACGTATGTGCCGTCATTAAAACACACAAATGATAAAGCTTATTAAGGGACGCGGGTGGCGCTGTGGGTTAGACCACAGAGCCTAGGGCTTGTCGATCAGAAGGTCGGCGGTTCAAATCCCTGTGACAGGGTGAGCTCCCGTTGCTCGGTCCCCTGCTCCTGCCCACCTAGCAGTTCGAAAGCACGTCAAAGTGCAAGTAGATAAATAGGTACCGCTCCGGCGGGAAGGTAAACGGCGTTTCCGTGCGCTGCTCTGGTTCACCAGAAGCGGCTTAGTCATGCTGGCCACATGACCCGGAAGCTGCATGCCAGCTCCCTCGGCCAATAAAGCGAGATGAGCGTTGCAACCCCAGAGTCGTCCACGACTGGACCTAATGGTCAAGGGTCTCTTTACCTTTAAAGCTTATTAAATGCTCTTCTAAGTCACCGAGCAATTGTCGAGGGGTGTGCAAAAAAAGAATTTGAGAGCTGCTTGGTCTAGACCTCTCGAGAACAGCAGCTTTCTACCCAAATTGGCACATTTCAGATGTTCAGCCCTAAAATCGTGCACCATCGTACTGGCAGGGTTTGATGGGGTTTGTAGTCCTAAGTAGTAGAGTAGGACAGGGGTGGCCAGCTCCCAAGAGACTGCGATCTACTCACAGAGTTAAAAACTGGCAGTGATCTACCCCCTTTTTGGGGGGGTTCAGGTCAAAGTTCAACTTTTTTTAGGCCCATTTTTTTGGGGGGGGTTCAGGTCAAAGTTGTTGAGTTTTTTCAGGGAGGAGGTAAAATTGTTGAGCTTTTTTTAGGGGAGCCACAGTTCAGCTTCTTTCGGGGGAGCCAGTGATCTACCAGTGATCTACTGCAGATGTCCAGTGATCTACCGGTAGATCGGTATATCATGATCTACCTGTTGGACATGCCTGGAGTAGGAGAACTGAAAGCAATGCCAAATATATTTCATATCTGACAACTAATGTGCTGCTTTGGTTTTGGATAGCACATGGGTCTCAAAAGCGCAGGACACAAAATTTCATGTCCCTCTAGATGCTAGGGTGTCTCATTTGCCAGAAGTGATGTATTTAGAGTTTACTCTTGAGGTGCATACAGTGGTTCCTTGGTTCTCAAACGCCTTGGTACTCAAACAACTTGGAACCCAAACACTGCAAACCCGGAAGTAAGTGTTGTGGTTTGCGAACATTTTTCGGAAGCCGAACATGCTCCGTTTTGAGTGCCGCACTTCCGTTTCGAGTGCTACGCTGAGGTCATTCTGTTTTTGCTATTGATTTTGCGTTCTTGTTTTCGTGGCTCTGTTTTTGTGACCGTGTGGAACCCAGTTCAGCCACTGATTGATTGTCTGTGTGACTGCAGTACAATGTTTATTGCTTTCATTTTACGGATCCGTGGTCTCGTTAGATGGCAAAATTCATGTGAAATTGCTGTTTTAGGGGTTGTTTTATTTAAAAGTCTGGAACGGATTAGTCCGTTTTGCATTCCTTTCTATGGGAAAGCGCGCCTTGGTTTTGGAACACGCTTTGGTTTTGGAACGGACTTCCAGAACGGATTAAGTTTGAGAACCAAGGGACCACTGTACCTAATTTGGACCAAACTGATGTATATTTTGCTCCTGTCCCTTCCTATCAGGGGGCGGGGGCTTGCAAGACAGAGCGTAAAAAACAGCCTGCTCCCCCCCACCCTGCTGCCTTCCTGCCCCAAACATCAGGAATATGACATGTTCCAGGCCAGCGAAGGCTGATGGAGAGACTGGTCCCTTTTCCAAAACAAAACAGTCTGGGGTTGATCTCCGTCAGGCTAGACAAACTCCATTTTGCTGGCTTGGATTCCAGGGATCTTCCGGTTTCCCCCCTTCCTGGTTCTGCGTAGGGGGGCTGGGGGTATGGAGGCAGAAATAGCCGGGCAAGAGCAAAAGTCCCAGGCTTCCAGCGACAAGGAAGGAGCCCCCTGTCAGGAAGGAGGCCGTGTAGCTTCCGCTCACGTCCCGGATCCAACCTGGAAGAGAGGGAAGGTCCAAGTCGTGAGTGGAATTATTCATCTTGGGGATGTACATATTAAGAACCCGCTGGATCAGGTCCGCTGGATCGATGCTTCCGACTGCGAAGGGAGAGCGCGGAAGCCATCGATAGCCTGATCCTCCTCCTCCTCTTCCTCCTCCATGAATTCACCCAAACCCCTATTAAAGCCATATCGTTTGGTGGACGTCACTGCCTCCTGTGGCAGTGAGTTCCCTAGTTTAACTCTGCGCAGCACAAAGAAGTCCTTTCTTTGATCTGTCCTGAATTTCGTGGCTAGTGCTTTAAACGGAGGAGATAAGCTGGGGGATAAGCCCGCCAGTCTCGGGCAAAAAATGGAGGCGATGTATTTTGAGAGAGAGAGAGAGAGAGAGAGAAATCTAAGTTGTTAATTTAAATGACTAAAGCTGAGTTGACAGGAAGCTAAAGAACAAAAAAGCAGCTTCCTCTGTGCTTTTTATAAATCTCTACGACACCCCTCATCTCAATTTGCTTACGTTACTCGCCTGTTGGGGTGACAGCACCCGATGGACAAGTGGGGGCGGTCGGGGGGGGAACGTCAAGATTAGTTCTGAGGATCCGATCAAAGGCTTCGCAATCGGAAAAAAAGTTGGAGGAAATGTTTCAGATATGAATGAAGTGGAAGTATACCTGTACAAAAATAAACATTCTTTTCCATCTTACTGTAGGTTTCGGTTCGAAAAATAAAATTTCATTTTACAGTTTGTTGTGGTTTATATTTTGAATTAGATATATGGGGGGGGGGGAGGCACCGAAATCTTTTAAGCGCTGAGCAACTCTAAAGGTGTTGATCCAGCCTTGGGAATGGGAGATGGCCTGGTAAAAATAGGGATGTCCTTATTATTATTGCTATTGTTATTAATATTAACAAATTTAACAACAATATACCAGCCGCTCTGGGTAGCTTCCAACATATATTCAAACATAATACACTTTAAACATTAAAAAAAACTTCCCTATTCAGGGCTGCCTTCAGACGTCTTCTGAAGGTTGTAGAGTTACTTATCTCCTCGGCTCCGGGGTTGTGTAATTCCATATCCTCCTATGAAAATAGGGACGTCTTACCATACCCTCCAAAAGTGATTTTTTTCTGGGTTGGGGGGGTGGGGGATGGACGCAGGGGTACTCATACCCCTAAACATTTTGTGAATCTAAGTTTGGCCTCATTGAGGGGCAGTATTTCAATATACCGTACTTTTGCGTGTATAACACTAGGGTTTTTTTTTTAAAAAACTAAAAAATAATGTTAAAAAAGGGGGTAGTCACATACACGGGGGCAATTTTTTAAAATTTTGAGCCCCCCCCAAATAAGGGGTGTCTTATACACGGGGGCATGTATGCACGAAAAAATACAGTATGTAGGAAAATGAGAGTGCCCCTAACATTTTTTAAAAGAAAAATAGCACTGCCTTCAACATTTCTCCGATGAAAACAGGGACGTGACGTCCTAAGGAAAAGCGAGACTTTCCAGGATCAAATCAGAAACCGAGACGGCTTCTGTAAATCCGGGACCGTCCCTGGAAAATCGGGGTGCTTGGAGACTGACCGGACGACCGCCAGGCCTGGACCCAGGGGCAGAGCAAGGGGGGCAGGGGGCGAGCCACCCTGGGTACCACCCGGGGGGGGTGACACTTGTGGCAGGGCCACACCCCCACAATCAGAAAGCCTGGCCGGGGTGCCAGCGCCTGTTTCCCCCCCTTTTTTTAATAAAAAGGGCTTTTTTCAGCGCTCGGCTGCCGCGGCGCGGAGCCAAGGGGCGGGCCAGCGAGGAGGGGTGTCACGGCCAGATACACTACGCATGCACGGAAATTCCTGGCATGCGCAGTGCATCCGACGCGTCCTGACGCCTCGCCCTCAGTGGGGTAGCTCCGCGCCGCCGCCCCGGGCAGTGAAGAGACTTCCTCCGCCGCTGCCTGGACTGTGTCTTCCTTACCTGAGAGGGGGGGCCCCGAAAGCGCCCCGACACTTTCCATCAGGTTGATGAGCCCAATGGCTCCCATGATCCGGCTGGGACCCACGATTTCCACCAGGGTGGAGACCCTGAGCGGGAGAACAGCGCCAGCCAGGAACCCGTAGCAGGCGCTGATGGCGAGCACGGCCCCGTAGCTGCGCCCCAGGGGCACGGCCAGGACGGAAACGCCTGTCAGGAAGGTCCAAAGGGTGAGGTGGTGGCAGAGGCGGAGGGGGCCGCAGGTGACCAGCCAGGTGCAGGCGACCCGGCCCCCGATGTCGGCCACGCCCACGGCGGAGGCGAGGAAGGCCGCTTGGTACTCGTCGAAGCCCAGCTCCCGGGCGTGGGGCACGAGGTGGACCAGGGGGACGAAGAACCCGGCCGCGTTCAGCACCCCGCAGCAGGTGTACGTCACGAAACCTCGGTGGCGGAGCAGAGATAGTCCAAAGAGGGACGAGAGCCTCTGGCGCCAGCTCTCCTCCTGCCCTGGGGGCACTGCCAGGGCGTCGTTCTCGGGCAAGGCGAGGGGGCGAAGCAGGGCTCCGCACGGCAGCAGGTGGAAGACCATCCCTGACACCACCAGGAGAGCCCCGCGCCAGCCGTAGAGGTCCACCAGGAACTGGAAGAAGGGCGAGAGGGCCAGGGAGGCCACGCCGGCACCCGAGAGGGCCAGGGAGGTGGCCAGGGGGCGGCGGCGCTCGAAGTACCGCGACAGCAAGGCCAGGGAAGGCCAGAGGGCAAAGGTTCCTCCGATTCCTGAGTGGGGAAGACAGGAAGGGGCGTCAGTGCAGCGAAGGGAGGCAGTCACAGTCGTATCTGTAACTACAGCCAGCGTGGTGTAGTGGTTAAGAGCGGTGAACTCATAATCTGGTGAACCGGGTTCGCTTCCCCTCTCCTCCACATGCAGCTGCTGGGTGACCTTGGGCCAGTCACACTTCTCTGAAGTCTCTCAGCCCCACTCACCTCACAGAGTGTTTGTTGGGGGAGGAAGGGAAAGGAGAATGTGAGCCGCTTTGAGACTCCTTCGGATAGTGAAAAGCAGGATATCAAATCCAAACTCCTCTTCTTCTTCTACCTTGGAAGCCGAACGCCCTTCAACTCGAACGTTTCGCCTCCAGAACGATCAGAAACCGGAAACGATCGTCCCGGTTTCTGAACATTTACTGGAAGCCGAACGTCCGGCGCGGCTTCCGATTGGCTGCGGGAAGCTCCGGCAACCAATCGGAAGCTTCGCCTTGGTTCTCGAACCGTTTCGGGAGTCGAACGGCCTCCCGGGACAGATTAAATTCGAGAACCAAGGTACGACTGTACCTCCTTGCCCTTCTGCCAGGTTTCAGGGAATCCTATCCCTCCCACGGCAGCAGCCAAGAAGCAGATAAAACAAAGGAGTTCTCACCCTGGTATTTTATTCAATATTCAAAGAGAGAGAGAGGCGTATCATGCCGCCTCTCTGATAATGGCGTTGCTCCCAGTAAAGTCCCACACCCTCCGCCTCTCCTGTTGTACGTCATCCTTACGCCAGCTGATCTGAGATTTCCGCCTCTGAGTTTTCTGTTCCCCTACTCTCAATGCCTGCTGGGACCTGGGAGGCGGGATCCTGGCAAGCTTTCCAAAGACACCGAGTCTGTCAGCTGTCTCTCCCCTGGTGCTTCTCCTTCCTCCTCCTCCTCCTGCTCCCCTCCCAATATTTCCCAGCTTCTCCCCTCTGCAGCCTTTGAACCTTCTGCAAACCACTGTTCTAAATCTATACTGTCCTCCTGTTCTTGGGAAGGTTCAGGAGAAGAGGGGGCAGCCCCCACCATTCCTCCTCAGTCCAGCTCATGACACCTTCTGAGACTGAAGTGGTCAAGAGGGCGGGTTGGGCTAGATGACCCCTGGGGGTCCCTTCCAACTCGACGGTTCTAGAATTGTACAGCTGGAAGGGGCGTCAAGCGTCATCTAGTCCAACCTCCTTGCCACACAAATGTTTTATTGAGTTCTTTCATGAGCAGGGCATGCAGCTTTTAAAATAGTTTCATTTATTACATTTAGACGTGCGAAGGTTATGGGAAACGAGAATTAAAATAAAAGAATAGCATATGCTCAGATAAACGTTTCCGGATAGACTAACAAAGCTGTATTAATGTGTTTGTGTGTGTGTGTGTGTGTGTGTGTGTACAGTCGTACCTTGGTTCTTGAACGCCTTGGTACTCGTACATTTTGGATCCCAAACGCCGCAAACCCAGAAGTGAGTGTTCCAGTTTCCGAACGTTATTTTTTGGGAAGCCAAACGTCTGATGCTGCTTCCACGGCTTCCGATTGAGTGCAGGAAGCTCCTGCAGCCAATCGGAAGCCACACCTTGGTTTTCGAACGGTTTCGGGAGTCGAACGGACCCCTGGAATGGATTAAGTTCGAGAACCAAAGTACGACAGTATAGCATAATGATTACAGACATGAAATTATGTATAAATAGCTCTGTTGGCGGAGCACCAGACTCTGAATATCAGGGTTGTGGGTTCGAGTCCCACATTGGCAAAAGATTCCTGTATTGCAGTGGGTTGGACTAGATGAGCCTCGGGGGGCCCTCCCAACTCTGGGATAACACGCATGCGTGTTATCCATTTGTAAAAGACATTTTATATCAATGGCAATATTGATTTATAGGGATTTGGAAGTAGCAAGGGAGAACCTAAGGGATGTAGTGCTTTCTCTCTCTGTGTGTGTATAATGTGGCAAGCAAATCCAAATAACGAACCTTTCTGGCATGTGTCTTTACTGCGGAGGAAGAAGGAAGAGCCCCACCCAGTAAGAGAGACTCTGGCTTGACTTCAGACATTCCTTACCTGTGAACACGCCAATAAATATATAGAGCTGTGCCAGGCTGGTGGCGAAGGAGGCGAGGAAATAGCCGAGGCCCGAAAGGAGCCCCCCTGCGATGGCGACGGGACGCTCTCCGTACTGAGTGGCCAGTGCGCCTGCCAGAGGGCCTGCAAATATGGAAGATAAACAGAGGGTCTGATCTGGATCCTCACGCCTGAGGCCGAGGCTACCCAAAGGATCTCATTCTCCCCTACGGATCTGCCCAGGATCTGAGATCTCTGGGGGAGGCCCTTCTCTCAGTCCTGCCACCCTCCCAGGCCTGCTCGGTGGGGACACGGGACGTCGGGACAGGACCTTTTCGGTGTTGGCTCCTCCCAGGCAACTTTGAAACTCCCTGCTTAGAGAAGCTAGACTGGCTCCCCACTTCTTGTCCTTCTGCCAAACAGGTGAAGATGCTTTTATAGTTACCGGCCTTTGGGAACGGACTGTTTCCCTTAAAGTAAGGGCTTTTAAATAATGCCATCCTTTTTTCTTTTTTTTTGTTGCTATCTGTACACACCTGTCTTTATATTGCTTGGGCTCTGCTAATGACTCCTTGCATATCTTTGCAGCTTTCTGCATTCAATCCCTTTTGCTTTAATCTGAGTAAGCTGCTTTAAGTCCCAGTCTGGGTTAAAGGTGCGGATAGGAATGAAAATAAAAAATAAAAATGTTTCCTTATTCAAGGGTGCCCACTTGAATAAAATATTATCGGGGCCTGCCTCGCACAATTGTTCACTAGACGCGATTCAGGAACACTATTTGAAAGGCAATGCCCATCAACTGGGGGGGGGTGCAATCCCCCTCAAATACAGTGGTACCTCCGTTTTTGAATGTAATCCATTCCGGAAGAACGTTCGAGTTCCGAAACGTTCGAAAACCGAGACTCAAAGGGCGGCCTGCCAATTCAATAGAGAGAACTGAGAAAAATAACATATACGCTCAGCGTTTGACTTCCAAGGCACGTTTGGAAATTGAAGCAGTTACTTCCGGTTTTGCGGCATTCGAGTTCCGAAACGTTCGTCAACGGAGACGTTTGAAAACCGAGGTACCGCTGTATTTTACTGGGGGGTGGGGGGCGAAGGGATCACGGCTTCTAGAAGTTGGGTCCTGGGCTGCCCAGACGACAAGACCCACCCCCCTCAGCCTTGCCGGTGT